>VZRW01001595.1:404325-513454 GCA_013398125.1 Aegotheles bennettii
CCCTTCATCATCTTAGTGGCTCTGCGCTGGACTCTCTCAAGCAGTTCCATGTCCTTCTTGAACTGTGGGGCCCAGAACTGGACACAGGACTCCAGATGTGGCCTCACTAGGGCAGAATAGAGGGGGAGGAGAACCTCTCTCGACCACCCCCTTTCTAATGCACCCCAGGATGCCATTTGCCTTCTTGGCCACAAGGGCACATTGCTGGCTCATGGTCATTTTCGTGTGCACCAGGACCCCCAGGTCCCTTTCTCCTACACTGCTCTCCAGCAGGTCAGCCCCCAGCCTGTACTGGTGCATGGTGTTGTTCTTCCCCAGATGCAAAACTCTGCACTTGCCCTTGTTGAATTTCATTAAGTTTCTCCCCGCCCAACTCTCCAGCCT
Source organism: Aegotheles bennettii (assembly GCA_013398125.1). Lineage (NCBI taxonomy): Eukaryota > Metazoa > Chordata > Aves > Caprimulgiformes > Aegothelidae > Aegotheles > Aegotheles bennettii. The sequence continues at coordinate 404,710 of VZRW01001595.1, forward strand.
ATCAAGGTCTCGCTGAATGGCAGCACAACCCTCTGGTGTGTCAAACCACGTTGGTGGGTACAGGACAGGGCTGTCCAGCTCTCAGAGATGGCTGGGCTGGGGGATGTTGTATGATGACAAAGGGTGATTGTTTAAACCCCCGGCCCGGAGCAGGGTGAGCGAGTGTTTCTCAGGGGAACCAAGAAAAAAGAAAACTTTCCCTTCGAGTTCCACTGGCTTTAAAAACAAACAAGGCAAATATTTCCACAAAGAAGTGCAAACCATACAGTTCCCCAGATCAAAGCTTAGAGCTCTGCTCTGAAGCTAGAAGTACACTTGCAGGGAATGGAAAGAATGGCCCTTTACAACAGCAATACTGCATTTACCATAATAAGGTTTTAACCACATATGAGTAAGTGCAGATATTGCCACTTTACACATCTTCAGCCTGCACTTGATTATTTTAGATTATTTTATACCTTACCCACCGTGACAAGAGTGCTCATCCCAACAGCAGCACTTCCCCAAAGCCCCCCACTCACTTCCACAACACGGAACCTTTTGGTGGCAACAAAAACCTATGGCCTATGCAGAGGACTCTCTAGATGATATGCAGTGACTCTAAATGGGTAATTGGAACATACTGTGGATTGGGGCAAGAGGAGAGATGCCACCAAAGGTGGGAAAGGGCAGAGTTAGTCCGTATCCAACTGCAGGCCCTGTCAGCTGAATACACACAAATCCTTGGGGAGAAGTCTGAAAGAGATAATAACCAGTGGGAGTGATAAGGGAGAAAGTATCAGATGGGAGGTGTTTGGGGTTGGCTTTTCTTTATTTATTCTGGTTTTAGGAAGACACAATATAATAAATACTAATAAAAAGACAAGTTTATCTGCACTAGATATTATCTTGTATTGTAGAGCTGTAAAATAAGCCTGATCTGTCCAGATTATTCTTTGAAATGCAGGTATCTTCCTCTTGCCTAATGGAGGCAAAGCAAACCAGACTCACCCTGAGAGCAGATGTTCTGGGGGCTTTTTTTGTGTTCATCACATCAGGCTGAGATACAAAACTACACAAATACAAGAATGTAGAGAGGTTGAAATGTCTTTGTCAGACAACAAAAAACACTTTCAATTGTAAAGACAGCAACGTAGTCCGACTTTCCAACCACTTCATCTGTAACTGCTCACAGTGTGCCCAAAAGGTGTGCGGGTAACAGCAGCCAGCACCCAAGGAGCAGAAATAGCTTGTGCTATATTTCAGCAACATTCAAACTGTTGGAAGCTCGGTGGTTTCATCTGCTAATTCTACTTTTTCACCATAGAAAGTAACTTTGTATTAATCTCAACAAGACATGAGGGCACATTGAGCACTATCTAACATTAGTCTTAGTGGCGCAGAGCCACAAAGATGATTAAGGGAGTGGAACATCTCCCTTATGAGGAAAGGCTGAGGAAGCTGGGTCTCTTTAGCTTGGAGAAAAGGAGACTGAGGGGTGACCTCATCCATGGTTACAAATATGTAAAGGGTGAAGGTCAGGATGATGGAGCCAAGCTTTTTACAGTGACGACCAATGATAGGACAAGGCGCAATGGATGCAAACTGGAGCATAGGAGGTTCCATGTGAATATCAGGAAAAACTTTTTCACTGTGCAAGTGACGGAGCACTGGAACAGGCTGCCCAGAGAGGTTGTGGAGTCTCCTTCACTGGAGACATTCAAAACCCACCTGGATGCATCCCTGTGTGATGTACTGTAGGTGACCCTGCTCTGGCAGGGGGGTTGGACTAGATGATCCTTCGAGGTCCCTTCCAACCCTAGAATTCTGTGATTCTGTGATTAGCAGGCAACTCATCTCTTCTGCAATTTCTTTTTTTGCTCAGCTGCTCTTCTCGGGTGTCCCAGATAAAATAATTACTTTCCTTCCTATACTGATCATTTGCATGGCACCCTGAGCACACCGTACACTTTTTGTAATGGGTTGTGATACAAAATTGCAAAGGGCGACCCATTAAAAACCAAGAGCCAATACTGTGGAGAAGAGCATCTTTCCAGGTCTTGGACACAAGCCCCCTGGAACCAGTCGCATGGTGGAGGCTGATAACACCTCTGACACTGACCGTGGCAGACCCCTGCCAGGAGACAGCTCTCAACATCGCTAAACAAAGAGGTACTGATTCAACTCTAGTTTCCAGCTCCAAAGGGAAAAAGAGCTCTCACTGCCCTCTGGTCTGGGAGTATGTAGCACTGCATCCCTGCCCTTGGGTAACTCAGCTTCCAACGCTGCGTGCTTGGAGGCACCAGGCTTGGAAGCAGCTTTGCTACAGCACACAGCACCGACAGCAATAAATATGCTCACCCTAGCTATGAAACTAGGTCAAAGCTGAGGTCATTTCATTTTAAGGGGTGAAGCCTTACTTGAATTTTCTTACTGCATGAACTTTTGGAACGTATTTTTCCAGTTTCTGTTCATTTCCAAATTGGCTGGGATGCAGCACTGAAGTAAGAGCAGATCAGAGAACAGTAAGCGTGTTGGAGGAAAACCATCGGACAGTGCAAGGAGCAACTGCAGAGGCCAAGGAGTACTTGGAAAGAGCTGCAAGTGCCTCAGAAATGTGGTACTCACAGCTTGGGAAAGATAAGTGAAGGAGAGGTGGAGAAGTAAAGGAAACCAAAGACACAGGCTAGGATGGCAAAGCTCTGACCTTACAAGCAGCACACATCAAATCCTGAAAACCACCACCAGCCACCTCTAAATGCTTAGTGATGGCTACAGAAAACAGAAGCCAAATAGCTGCGTAGGAAGCTTCAGTGGTCAGATTCAAGACACAAAGAGAGTTTTCACAAAACAGTCACAGGTCACAAGTGTGTACTGGACTCCCAGCACCACCTGCTCAAGCACCAACTCATGTTGCATGGCTTTGCCTAGACTTGGACATTTACCAGCAGCATGTTATATCACAGAACTATGCTGTGAACGTATTAAATACATATCCAGTGGCACAGACAAGTTGTGATATTTTTACCTTTATCTCAATTTCTGTATTACTTGTTCAGAAATTGTATCTTCAACCCCAGACATAAACCACATCCTGCCCTTTTTTTATCCCACTGGCTGTGGAATTTTGTCCTATCTCTCTGCTTTGCTACTGCTTCAAAAATCCAGTAGAGAAACTGATGCTGCTTTGTTATGATTTGTTCCTATGTTATCAACAGGAAACTCTGAAACAAACACTGGGATACTAATGATGCTCCTTGAAATAATCCTTTTTGTAAAAATAAATGACCCTAAGAGGCAGTAATAGACTGTATCATTTAGTCTGCCTACTTGTATATCCCAGACATTACATTTGTTAACCTTCCACTATATGAAATCATTTGTTTAGTTACAGCATATTTTCCAGAAATGCATATAGTTAGGTCCTATAGTAATTCCTCTTGAACTTAAAAAGTCCTGGATCTGGCTTCTTTAAATGCATAGGGCATCAACTTTCAGTCACAGGTTTTTGTCACGCCTTTCTCTGCTAGATTACAAATACCTTAGGTGCCTCTTGGCCTCCATTAAAATAAATGTTGTGACTAGTTAAGATTTCTAAATGAAGCCTTCCTTTGGACACTTGAACAGGTTTCATAATTGCTTACAACATCATCTAAACAGAAGGCACCTCATCAGTGAACACAACTCTAGTCCTGGCCAAAGCAGCAATCTATATAGAAGAAATACTTCAAGGTACCATTCTCTCTGTTTGTACACCCCAAGAACTCATTACTGCTTTTTGCCAACCATCATGCTGGGAAGTCATGTTAAATTGCTGAAATCCTTCTCAAGGCCCCCGCTTTCCAGAAGACAGGCCCCTTCCCCCTTTGCAGGTGGGACCTGCATTCTTCTTTCCTGGATGTATGACCTCACACTTAGCTGGCTTAAATGAATTTTGCTAGAGTGGCCCAGATTAGTAGCTGATCCAAAGCACTTTATAAAAAATTCCTTATCTTCCCCCTTCAACCAAGTATTTTTGTGTTATCTGCAAAATGTAGAAGTAATTTTGTATTTATATTCAGGACTTTAATGACTATATTAATTTTAAGCTTTCTGTTGATCTCTGAAGAATGTCACTAGAAGTAACCCCTTAATAACCCTACACTGTCATCTCCTTTTTAGATCACTCTGCTGTCCAAGTATTAACTTCTATATATACCGATTTTGTACAATCCATTTTTTTTTAAAATTCATAGTGCCTAAAACACAAAGTAAAATTGCCAGCTCCTAAACCTCTGTTACATCTTCACAGATACATTCAATGAGCAAACTCGTTATTTCATTACTCATATTTTGTTTTTTTTCTTTTATAATCAAACTATGTTTGTTCCTTTAATTTCTTGAGCAATCACATGACATATTTGCATTTCCATTATATTGCTTGTACGATGATGTCAATCTACAGCCCTTCAGATCAGCTTTCCTACCCTTTTTTGGTATATTGACACTTTAAACCCCTTAACGCTTGCTGAAATTTCCCTTGCATTGCAAGAATTAGGAAAAGTTAACAATATGAAGCCAAAGAACCCTTCAGCTGGTCTTTGGGACTCTTAAGTTTCCAGACCATTTTAATGTGTTTATTTATGTTAAACAGCATTTGACATTGTCTGTATTTACAAATGCATTAAAAGCACAGCATAAACTTCATGAAATATGAATACATTCTCCTCCTCCTTTACAAAATGCATAATTATTTAATGAAGCACTTTTGCCTTTGTGTAGGAACAGTTTTATTACCCTCAGCAAACGATGGGCCAATATTATTGCTAGAATTTATTTCATTAATGCATCACAACTTTATTCTGGAGAGGCTACAATCACAGAGGAAAAGAGTCCCACATAAATTCTGAGGGGACAATGTACAACAGCTGTACCACAAGTACTGATGGCCCCATTATGGATGCCAAGGAGTAGCCAGGCAATATATCAGAAATGTTTTACCGTCATAGAACAACACAGGAAGGGACACGAGTTGAGAAACCTCTCTAAAAACACACTGCACCTCTTCCTTTGCTCTGTAAAGATAAATGCATGTGTCTAAACAACTGCTCTCAGCTTCCTCACCGTAATCTGAAATCATGAACACACCCACAAATAGCAGCATGAAGGCAAACTTATACCCTAGACTTACTGGTATAGTGCAGTTCAATGGACACAAAGGTTTTTACTGAGAATGGAAAAATGTCCCGTAAAAAGCTCCATGCAACAAAGTAGGTGTTTAAATCTAGATGGCAGAAATGATTTATGGCCGCCCACAGATGATCCGATTTCTTTTTAAAAGACCTCAGTCAGGCAAGGAAGAATAAAATGAGACATCACAAGTGACAGGATGAAAAGAAAAGGCTTACTTCAACTCTATTTTGTTAAAAATATGGAACAAATTTTAGGTTTTCTTTTTATTTACAGTGGGTGGAATTCTCTTTCCACAGAAACCTGTTTTACCACTACTCATCAGTAAAGAAGAGGCTTCTCTCAGCATATGACATTTAAAAAGGAAACAAAAAGGGAAAAATAAAGATCACGTTATGGTAGGAGGTGTCCACCTCCAGCAAGTTTTTCCAAGGCCTCTGAGAGGAAAACCCTTTCCGTTATGTAGAAATAGCCCCAATTGACTTTTCCACTCCTTTAACTGCCGGTCTGCAGCACATATAATCTCAGAGGTCTACCTTTAGAGCTGACCAAATTAACAACCACATCTTTTCCTTGGAAAGGGCATTTAAAAAAATAAACAAAAACCCCAAAACAACACAAAAATATATTACAAATCCTCCCAAGTGTTCACTGCCAGCAATTCCCAAGCTGCTTGTAGATGGATGAAACATTTACTAAAACTTCAGATCCTTGGGTGAGACAGATACACACAGTGCTGTTAAACCTTAATGCTTTAGGAAATAATATTTGAGATCTTTGTGGTGTTCTCTGTATACTACATAAACCACAATGATGTTATCTGCTTTGCAAAGATGAAATTATATAAAGACTGAAAGTTTGCCAGTTTACTTTCTTGGCTAATGCAAATGGAATTTAAAATGAAAATTGCCTATCCAGGAGAGGCCACGACTACCCCAGGATTCAGAATAACAGTTAGAAAGATTTGTTAATCTTCCTTGGAAACCCAAAGAGGGGAAAATTGTCCCTTTCAAACAAAGTCTGGGTTATTTGATGCAAAAAGTCTAGAAATAATTTCTACTAGAAAAAGGTCAAAGAAAGAAGTGAAAACCTGCACAGCCCATCAATGAAACTGTTGCTTCAGAGGCGAAGTGCAGGTGAACATCACTGTCCCCCTGCAGCTGTGCAGTCCTGAAACACACTTGTGACAGGCCACAAACAAAAAGCATGTACACTTTGAAAGCAGTATTTTACACATCCTTCACTTGCTTTCACCTTTATTGCTTATTTTTAAAGTGCTTGGTCAAAGAAAACATTTTTATACTTTCCAACCTGATGGGTAGAAATTTACTGAACTCCTCAGATAGTGACTCCTACAACCAAAAGTTCTCATATCGATGTCTCAGGTGACAACTGTCCAGTTATTACTGTCATACTCAAACGCTGAGCCAAACCAGTAGTCAAAATCTGTTTTCCCTGAAAATCTCTGCCAAAATGGCACCTGTCCATTTCGCATTCTCTTTGGACCCCTGGGTACATGAGCATGCAGCTTGACACATAGATCAAACTATCCCCTTTCCAACTGACCATGCATACAGCTATTATTTTGTTCTTATGTGAACACAGATGCAGTTCACATCCATAGTTTTCAAAATCTGCCCCTGGTCTGATCATTTCTCCGCACTGAAAAATCCTGGGTAGTATCCTGAGCTCCCGCCCAGCCTTGAGCCAACAGAACAAGCTATGAGAAGTGTAAGAGTTCAAAATAGGCCCTTGTTTTTCTTTCCATTTTGTAGAACTGAAACATAATTCTGCTTCTCTTCACTGTGTTTTACACCATACTGTAAGGTACTAACTATTTATTACAAAAATATGACACCTGAAAGTTTCTGGAAGACCTCTACTCAATTATCAATCATGTTCAAACTTCAAGCTTAGCCCCATTAGGCTTGCTTTTAAACTGCTTCTTCAACACACACACACAAATCCCACGTACAATTAGAACTGGCTTTCTATCAAGACAGACATAACACATGGTTTGAATGTAAGGTATTACTTAGGAATTGATTTGGGCAATCCCCACAGACAGTAAACAGTGCATTAACAACCAGACTCACAAACGCATGACAACCTAAAAATACAGACCATTTGATAAGAGTGGGATGGGAAGGGACAATACCTTGGTGACAGTGAAGACTGGACATATCTCTAACTAATACTCCTAAAAACAAACTATTTGTTCCACATCTGTTGGGAGCTGAGACTGAAGATGCCGTCAGGAACTCCTGTTTTCATATAGAGAGTATACACAAAGTCCCACTTCATGCAGCAAGAAACCATTTTCAAGCTCCTCTCCACAGCACTACTTGCCCCCAGGCTCTTTCAGCCTATTCTTAAAGTAAAATTCTGTCCTTCCAGTGGTTTATGGTGCTTCCCTGCCACTGGTGCTGTCACCTGCTGTGAGCCCAGTACCAGACCCTCAGACTACACCGCTCAGGATCGTGTATAACCTAGACCTGCAATGGAGATTCATCTGTAATGGAGATTCATCTGTACGTCCAACACTGTCACTTGAATAAAATGCAGCCACAATATCCAATGATTTTAGAAGGAAAAATATATTCCTACCCTCCTATACGTTTGGGGGATACAAATTTATGTATACTTTTAAGAACAGAGCCAGGGCTAGATGGGTCCATGCCGTAGTTCCTCATCCCACTCTTTGTCCACCAGCTCGAACCTTGCAAACCTCACTGAAGGGAGGTGAGTGTCAGGAGGCCTTGCCAAGGTGTGCCATGGAAGAGAAAGAGGAGGCAGCTCTGGGAAAGGCAGACAAACACCATTTTTACTTCATAAAACTTCTGTGGCTCTTCTTGCTTAATGAAAGCACTTGGCCTGAAGAACACCTCCACAACCATTTACAACAACGCTGTCAGGAGTCGTTTATATACACAATACTCAGACACACACTGCCTATCTTTTAAACCAAAAAAGGGAGACACTATGCATTCTCACTTTGGAAGTTATTCTTAAAAACTCCTGGTGCTGTTTTTAACTCTCCTTACTTTCTACCCATATCCTTGCTGGAAAATTCACATATTCAGCCTTTTTTTTTTCTTTCCAGATGACATAAAGCAATCTAAAACTAGATCACTGCTCTCTGAGCTGAACTAAGTGTAAAGTATACCCTTGCCTTCCTAAAACCACCTCTTTCTATTAATACAATGCAAATATCTGGCCAATTTCTCAACAAATTTGAAGAGCAGCCTCAGAGCCCTGTGCATGGAGCCCTGCTGCAGCCTGCCCGGGCACCATGCAGACCCATTGCACCCCTCCCATCACAGCAGCTGTATTTCCATGCTGCACAACATCTGGCTGCAACATCAGACAAGCTTTTACATCCATAGGGTCATTTTCCTGGCTGTGCTGGCACAGCTCTTAGCACAGCTGGGCTTTAGAGTGGATTCAGTTGCCTTCTTATTAAAGTCTTTTCAGAGGTGGTTCTTTCTGGTGATCCAGTTCGCAGTCTTGCATAACAGAGCTGCAAGGGTAGAAATAGGGGTAGGCCCAGATACCCTTCTGTGAATCAAACACAGGTTATGCCAACTAATTCTAATGAATCCTTCTTATCTAGCCATAGGTTTCCTGAATCTTTCACCTCACCTCCACCTCGAGGGTAAGTGCATCTGGGGAAAACGCAAACACATAAGTGGGATTCTGCTTCTAAGAAGCAGCACTCTTGATAATTGCCTTGTTCTGCTTTTGTTGTACTTACAAAGTGTATCTGCTCCACCATCCTGCCCTGGTAGTACCTGAAGACTCCAACTGAGACAAAAAAAGCTCAGACTAACATTTTGGTAGGCTTTCCAAGCTGTAAACAACTGGAAAGAGCACACTCACCAGATAACACTGGTAGGAAACCAGCATCTTCACACTCAGTCTCTGTACTGTGAGCAATACAGCATGTACTGGGAGTCACGACATTGTCAAGTCACCTTGGAGGAGGACAGATTTGTACCTCCAGATTCACCTTTCAGTCCAAATGGGATGTGTACTCCTTTTCATCAATCTCATATTTAATTCTCAATCTTATCTGGAGTCAGTTTAAAGACCTCGATTTCTTCAAAAGCCAACTACCAGCACTTCACAATTTTAGTTGGGCTATTTTATATAAATAAATAAAGAAATAAATAAAAATGAATCCTTTAAAAAATGTACAAGAGGTCAAATAAAAGATCATGCACATCACTATATGCTGTCTCTACTTGCCAGTCAGACCCACTGAAGCAGTGCTGGGCATTTGGCTCTCAGCTTCAGCCCCAGGTTAGTACATCATGCTTGGCCTTGGGGCTCCACCTGCCTTTGGTGAGGGATTTCCAAAAAGCACTTTCCTCTGGTGTGCTGCTGTGCAAAGCTGCATCGTGCCCCTCTCCAGGCCAGTGGGTTTCCCCACAGGAGCTAAACATGCCAGGATAAATCCCTGCTCTGAGGGCATCAGGGGCAGAGGGACAGCTTACCTGGGAATTAAGCATCAAGATGTCAACACTTGCTTTCTTCTCAGATACTTTTCCTTTTGAAATACATATGTTATGATCTACAGTGTTCACCATCTCCTCCCCCCTGCTGACAGAACAGGTGCTTATTGCAGCTGCTATTCAAAGATTGAAGGATTTTACCCCTTTGTGGTAACTTCACCTCTTTCATAGATACCCCCCAAATCCCTACAGGACGGCAGCTCTCTACCACATTTAGAGGAAGACACACGCTGTCTCTATCCACCACACTGTCCCCAGGGCATCCTCATTATGTGTTTTCAGCCCCTTAACTACAGCTGGTCACAAAAGGTACATTTTTTAGGTTCTGATTGTAAAAGCTCTCCCCTTGAAAGCACTTAAAGACCTTTTAAACCTTTATTTTATTACCATGACCAAAGTAGTCAGCACTTTTATTTTTCAAAATTTTAAAATATACTCCTTGAGGAAGACTGTTTGTCTTCAGCAGTTGTGTCTACACATCATGCTGAACACAAGCTATCTGTTTAGAAGGTAAAAAGATGAAAAAAAAATAAAATGGCTCAAATGTGTATTTTTCCAACCTTGCCAAAACCCAAGAACAAGTAGAGAAAGTCCCACTTCTACTTCTCACAGCCACATCACATGGAAAATTTAATTCTCCAAAAAGCAGTCTACTAAAAAAGTAGGATAGTGTGAAAAAAGGGTGCTATAATTGAAAACCTTTTGCAACTGTAATTATAGCAGTTGCTAAGAAGCTAAGACCGTAATTTTTGCAAGCCAAATTAAAGCAAAAGGAACAAAACTACTGCAATTGTTTTGGAAAGCTATGAGGGAGGTTTTCTCTCCTTTCCTACTGTTTAATCAAAGTGGTGAAGTCATGAAGACACATGAAGACATGAAGACACAGTGGGGTCATGAAGACACGTGAAAGCTGTATTAATGTGCTCCACTGGGATCCAGGCTTCTCAGTATTTGCAACATAATGCAATTAGAGAATATTTGTAAATCATCTGGAACATTACCCAGATTGAATCCTCCTTCCTCCTAGTTAAATAATCAATGATCTTAAAATAAAAAAAAAAAAAAAAGCCAGTTCCAATCCTGCAGTAGGCTCCATAATGGCTTCTATCCCTATAGCCATACAGTAGCTATTAATTTACCTAGAGTACATCAGAAGAATGTCACAAGCTAATGGAAAAGAGAAGAAGCAGACGTGAGCTCTATCCAAGTTAGGCCAAGCACAGTTCCAAGGGGACGTCCTCACTAAAAAATGCAGGCTGAACGATGCACACAACCAACCTGATCTCCCTGACCAACCCTCCACCATGGCCTAGAGGAACCCAGCAACCCAGCTAAAAATCAAGTCTTGAGAGAGGAAAACAATTTTTCTGTTGTTTGGCTATTGGATTTACAACAATCTGCCTTTTTTTTTTTTAAATTTTATTGTTCATTTTCATCACAATAGAGCCCAAATAAAATTCCTGAGAATAACATGACATGGTTCCAGTCCTGCTTAGGATGAGGGGGTACACTAGCAATCAAAAAATCTCTGCTTTAAACATTTCATCCATGTCTGTATTTCCCAGTTTCAAGAAAGACATGTTCCAGCTCCCACACTATACACCAAGAGAGATCAGAGGTTATGGGATATGCTCAGCTCAAGCAGAAGCAGACAATTCGGGGAAGGGATTGGCCTCATGTTTCTGCTTGCAGTTAAAGCAGGCAGGATCAACTGTTTGCCCAGAATTCAGCACTGATGCAAGATCAGGTAGTATTTTAAATCCGAGTAGCACTGGCTCAGTTTATAAACGCTGAGGATTCCCAGTTGTCAAGATGGTGATAATATGGAAACATTAAACATCATTATACCTAACCACATTTTTTAAACGTACCACCGTAGTTGTTCTTCATCTGTCTTCTGCAGCTGGTTAGAGGGTTTGTGGTTTTATTTTTTCCAAACTATACCAACTCTACAAAAAGAGAATCTGTTCTTTTTTTCCTGTATTTGAGATAAGTTGCTGGTTTAGGCAACAAATGAAATTTGTAAAAACATCCATATATCACTTTGTACCACGGCCAAGCATCCATTTTGAAAAAGCATTGAAGTACAAGTTATTTTGTCCACATTTACAAGAGAATAAACAGTGCTATTTTTGGTCACTTGAAATTCAAAATATTACTGCAAAGAAATGGTTCACTTCTTCCAAACCACTCGATTATCAGCCAGCTACTTAAATACAAAGCCTATACTCCTTGCTTCCATAGCTTCTCATTTCCCTTTTTAAACCAATTTTCTTTGAGATAACAGGTTACTGCAGATTATGGCTGTAATTATAGATAAGCAGGACTCCAGAGACTGCTTCTCTTTCTCTTGTGGTAGAAAGATAAACAGAAAAAACATGCTTTCTAATATTGGAGCATGAAATGTCCAAAGCTTGAAAAACTGAATTTTTGTGACCTTCAAACTCCTGAGTATCCATGTAACTTTATGAAAAGCCTATCATCTTTTACACTTCTATATAGTGTCTTTTCTCAAGGTCACGTCAATGTCTGCATATAGCTTGTTCTTTCCTGGAGCCAGTTGTCACTCCTTATTCTCCGTACCTTTTAAGCAGAATGTCTCAACTTTCCTACATTAAAATTTTCCTCTCACTTGCAAACACCATTCACCACACAGAATATGACTTGACTCATCTTCCATTTCTAATAAACACGGAAAAAATTCTAACCCTAAGATAAATGTTAGAATGAATAAACATTTTTAAAGTGTGTTTAAGGAGTTGTAGAAATTCACAGCAGAATTTCATATGGAAAAGCATTAGTGCTTATTGGCAGTACAACTGACTGCTTACTTGCAGTCATTCAGAGTTTACACAGCTTTACTAGACTGTGAAATTCCTCCTTCCAGGGATCTGAGAGATGAGAAAATGCATATTTCAATTATAGCAACTTGTTCTCATATCAAACCAAGCCTATTTTTACTCAAACCAAGTCTCTATAGGAAAAAGCTGTCAATACAAAAAGTAGTATTAGAGTTTCTTTACATCTCCTCCTCATGCAAATCAATTTACACAGAATTATCCCACTATTACCAGAAAGTTCCTGCTGTTTTAAGCCACACAAACATCTGCCTCACACATTTAACTGTTCTTTTCCCAAAAGCGACAACTGCCATGCAATGCATCTTAGATAGCTGAGTAAGAAAAAAGCCATTTTTTTCTGTTTGTGCCAAGCTGACCACGATGGGATCCCAGTTTCATTTTTCTGTAAGCCACCACGCTCACCACCAAAGCTTGTGTTTAAAGAACAATGTTACCACTGAAAAATCACCCCACCACCCAACACTGATCAATCCAAACGACAAAGACTGCTCCCAAAGTCATCAGGCAGACAGGACACACAGAGGGCCTGGGTTTGGGATAGTTTCTGGATTCCCCTAGGGTTGGTACAGAAAGATTGGTTTAGTTTTGGGTACTGAGGGTTTAATGGGAAAGGGCCAGATGTTGCTCTTTACATCACTGTTTGTGTTATGGAAAATGCCCTGTGACAAAGTACAAACTAAACCTGTCAAGTTCCCTTCAACCTGATAATATGAAACCCTCAAGAGCAAAATATTAATGAAGAAACATTTCTCTCCTTGGCATGATACTCCTAAGAAGTGGTCCCTTCTTCACACTTCGCAGACAACAATGCCTTTCAAGCTATTCCAAGTAAAGCCTTTCAGAAGAATCACATCACATGAGGAAAACCCACAAGACAGGGAAGAATACGAAAAGAGATTTAAACCTCTTGATCTGTTCATTTCCTTAAACTGCCTTAAAAAGGAAAGTAGTTTATTTGCAAACCAAAGGTATAGACATCTTAGAACAAAAAATGTGAACATTTGAAAAGAGACATTTTTAAAGTAAGAAAATAGAGTTTCTTAAATGTGCAGATGAAGCAAAGGACATTCAGATGAAAATAAATGGGAATAATCAGCAGGATTTGGAAAAGATCATTATCTAATTATCTGTGTTACATCCCAGGAGTATAACTTATGTGTAGCTTAACTAGCTTTAAACTGAGTTACTGTTAACCGTGCAGCCACAGTTTTGCAATTTGAGCGACTCCTGAATGTTTGAGTGGAAAAGAACTGCCTGCAAAGCTAGCAAAGGAATTTATGTTTGCTTTTCTCCAATTTATCTTTTTCAATTCTCCAAGCACATTCCTAGGTACAGTCTTAGCCACTGCCAGCTTCTAGAAGGGACTAGAATCTTGACTTATTGACCAAAAGAATCATATATTCTTTCCTTAAACCCATCCCATCAAAGGAGGACACACTATGCTACAGAGACACGCTTGTATCAGCACACTCTGCTACTGTTCATCCCCTTTAAAATTATCAAAGGGTCATTGCACTCTTTCACCCTGAAAGCCTCAAAATGCACAGACCTAAAACTTCCCAGGGACTCATTTCCTGCCCAAGGATAAACGGTGGTACCTGTACTTTATTAATCCCTAATCTCTGCCAGATTTCAGGGGACTGGCCACTACCTCTGTGTCCCCTGAGGATTATTAAACCAGCTGGAGGTTTAAATTATCTCCAAGGGCAGCCTCACAGACATGGATGGCTTTCAGACACAGTGCAGCACAGGGGCTTCACGTGCCACACCAACGTGTGGAGGGGACCGTGTCACTCGATGCCACTGGGGCTCTTTCAGGGACAATGCAGTGCCTCCCTTCTGGGCACAGCTCCATGCCAGGACCAGGGCTGGGTGGGACAGCTTGCAGAAAAATGGGTTCCCTAAAATGGAAAAAAGGCTTTCACATGTGATGTGAAGTAGCTCCAGAGAGCCTCCCCTCAATGAAAATGTGCATCTTGGGAAAATGTTGCTGCTTTAATGACCAGCCTTACCTACAGTACTACGAATAAAGAATCCAAACACATCCAGACACAGAAAATCAACTCCCCTGAGAGGGGCAGAGGGTTTCCTCTGCACCAGAGGAAGAGGGAAAGGAAGGAAAATCAGCATGGGATGCCAGGGGCCTTTGGGTGCCCACATGGATCTATGTGGGTACCCTCACAAATCACCCTAATCACATTACCCACCTTCACAGACCTGCCAAATCCAAACCAAAACTGACAAACACATCTCTAAATTCTGCATGCCCGAGGCTGGCACACACGGTGGCTGTGTGTGCTTTGGGCCAGGTGGGGTAAGCTGCAATGCCAGCACGATGTCAGGGTTTGGCTTCAAGGAGCACACATTGTTTCTGTTTTCCCCCCTCCTCTTTCCCTTTTAACTGCAAGGGTGCACTAACAAAATCAGTCCCCCGGGGCTCCTGTAGCTGCCTGAGCTGCTGCTGGGGAATCATGGTATGGTTTTGGGGAGTTAAGACAAAGGAAAGGATATTGCAGAGTGCCTGCTAATGCTGTTCCCAGTATGAAATACCCCACAGGCTGACACAGCTGCTCCTCCAGGGCCAAGTCACCAGCAGAGACAGTGTAATGACTGGTTTTTAATTTGATGCCTACTTAAAAAAAAAAGCCATCTCAGAATGAGCCTGGATCTCTGAAAGAGCTATTTTTAAGAAAAATCAATAACAGAAGAAGAGCTTTTAATCCCTTTAAAAATCCTTAATAGGCCAAATTCATCCCTGTTCTAACTCTGGAGGCTGAGAAGCACCCCTGGGAGGAGTCAGATAAGACCACAAGCAAACACATCTGGCAACACTCTTCCCTCCCAGTCTCATGCACGCAACCCACCAAGAGCTATGTGTGGCACATGCTATTTCCCAAAACCTGCCAGGGAATCACTGGAGGCCAGTTTGGTCCAAAACCATGCCAGGAGCTATGCTACGATGTGACATGTGACTGAACCACAGCAGTCAGTAGAGCTTCCCAGTGATGTTTAGTCCAGTAGCATGGACACAGCCATAAAAACTAAGTCCTGTGCCTAAATTCATAAATATTTACACACCAATCTCCTGCTATGCAAACCACCTCAAGGCTTGGAACCTTGAGCTGCAAAGCAGTTGAGACAACAAGATGACAATACACCTTGGTAGTCACCATCCCTCTTGGCAACACTTGCCATTTTCATTCAAAACTGGAAAAACACAAGTTTCAAAATATCAACGGTACCAAGCTTGACGTAGAAATGCTTTTCTCTACTAAAACCTACTAAAATCTACTGACTGAAGGCAGCCTACATCAAGGAGAAATGAAGCCACTGGAAGCTTTCAAATCTGGGCAAAATATCTCACTGTGTTCTCTCCTTGCCTGGTTTTGCTTTCAAACCTAGACTCTGATTTTTTCAGCTGTCTAGTAAAGAACAAAAAAACTGAGAAGAAACGTCAAAAACTACTTCCTGCACGAGATCAGTATAGTCACAGAATCACAGAATGTTAGGGGTTGGAAGGGACCTCAAAAGATCATCTAGTCCAACCCCCCCTGCCTGAGCAGGACAACCTGGAGGTTCTGTAGACTCTTGGTCACATCTAAACAGCTCAGGCAAATAATAAACAGAAAACTCCTGCAACAAAGAAATTCCACCACATGCAACTAACAAACATTTCAAGTAAATAAATATAACTGATTCTCAAATTACCTCCAATGAACCCACCACTTCAGTGCCTGGGTGCAGCTTGCACAAGGTGCTATGTGGCCAAGGTCCCCCTGTCCCCTGCCTGACTTGACCCTATCGCTCCTGTTGGACCTTACCTGAAATGGAGCCAAAGCTACCGAGTTTTAATCCCAAGATTTTGACACTTACTTCCTTGGTGGTTTTGAGCAAATTATTTTGTCTCACTACCTCACTTTCCCATCTGTAAAACAGAGATAATACTATTCACCTACCCTAAAGGAACTTTCTTGACATGGATCATTTATATCTGCAGGCATCCTTAAATAACAAAAAAACACTTTCCTAATGCAAAGCAAAACATTTTTCAACCTAAGATCCTATGGTCATCCTGTTGATTAACAAGAGGAAAACTTCTGAGCTAAAAGCAGGGCACGAGGCTATTGTTTCCTGTGAAGCTCACAGAAATGCTAAATTGTCTCACGGGTAATCTCACATCATTTAACTCATATCACAAAAAAACCCCTCACGAATCTATGCTCAGAGCAAACTGCACTAATACAAACACAGCATTCGGGTGAAAAACACACAACCCCACTGTGTATTTACCACCACACGGTTCAGAGACAACATCTGACCAGTAAAAAAAATGTTCTTGCTTGGGCTGAAGCCAAGCCCCTGTGTACCAACGGCACAGCCACCAGTGCAGCTGATGTACTGAAACCCAGGTGCAAGCTGTTTCAGGAGGTGGGAAATAGATTATGGGGTATTTTTTTCCCCCTGTGCAATACATTCTCCTTTCACATCAACCCTGCGGAGGAGGAGAGGATGTTAATTAGGACTTATTCCTGATTTACAGCTGTTGGGGTTCAAGGTGCAAATCTTAAACGTAGTTACTGCAGTAGCTGCAGACAGGGTGCGTAATGCTGAGATGGAGCAGCAGAGCACTGGAAGAGACCTTGCACTTTCAGATCTTGTGCTGTACTGGAGGATTTCCTCTTGCAAGATTTCCCAGAACAAGACTTCAGAACCACTGTGACTCCCATTAAAAAGAAACCAAAAGGTCTGATGATGCTACTTTGAGATTCAGCTCCATCATAGATGGTGCAATGTTGGCACGATATTTGAGTGCTGTTATAGAGTGCAGGACAATCACAGAGATAAAAAGCAGCAAAAAAATAGAATGGTTACTAAATAAGGCAAACAATTTCAAAATTAGAGCAGCAATGGGACATTAGATCAGGAAGAAACATGGGACTTTCACCAGATGATCAGCACTGTTGTTAACGTGAGTGGAAATAGCGTATCTACAGGATGCATTGCAGTGTTTGGGGTTGTTTTTTTTAATACAAAAAACCTGAAAACAGATACAGTTAGGAAAGATTACAGGTGTCATGAGAAACTAATCTCTGATATTTTTGCCTTTGAGACTAATTTCTGTCACCAGAATGTAGTCAACAGCAAGGTTTAAGAAATATGAAGGCTACTTCTTCTGTCTGAAAAAGCTGAATTATTTTAATTGTATTAAATATTTGCTGTTCTACAAGTCATCCATCTCCCACTGACTTCTCCAGTTTATTTCATCTGACCAAGAAGGAAGTTGAATGGTTAAAACCACAGTTGCAGTAGTTAGATTTGTTCCAGGGCAACCTAAAGTCACATGAAAATCAGTCTGCTCCAATACACCCTGTGAACTTTCTATAGTCAAACACAGAACTGACTGTATGTAGCAACCTGTGGTTGACAAGACTGGGGACTATGGACTATTTAGTTTTGTAATGCTCAACTCTTGCAGTGCTTTAATTTGCTAATTCACAGTGTCTTGTGAGTTACAAAACCTGTGCTTGAACTGAACCTCAGGTGAGAAAGCAGCTTCACGTTGCATCTGCATCCTGCAGATGCAGATGGTTGTATCTGACCTTGGTCTTGGGAAAAAAAGTGTATGAGCATATAAATCCAGTGACTGAACACTGTAATAAGACTGCAGAGTCCTCGCAGTACTGTTTAAATTAAAAAAATAAAAATTATAAAAAGGAGAGACAGACAAGAAAGTATATTAATTCCAGAATTAGCAAAAGAAATCCCACTTGTTTCATTTTAGAATGCATCCAGAAGCCTGCTCCATCACTCCCTCATCTTGAGGCTCAGCCTTTTAACCAAAAATCTGACATTTTTAAATTCCTGGCACAAAGAAGACACTATCTCCTCATTATCTCCAATTTCCAGTAAATCAAAGTATTGTTAGCTAAATGTTATTTGCTTTGGACTGCAAACAGCAAGTTCTATCCCAAATATCAGAGGAAGTGTAAGGGTAGCAACACAGAAGTGACAACTCTTTTTGTCCAGCAGCCTTGCAGTTTTCCAGCACCACCTTGTTTGGCAGCTGGCCAAATCAGCACTGAGCACCAAACTAACAGACCTTCATCTAAAAGAACATGTTGATACTTCATTTATCAAAGTAAATGGATAAAAATGCATCACGTAACACAGCAGGTGGAATCCCAGGACGGGAGCAAGGAGCAAGGAGATTGGCCACCTATAATGCCAGTTTAAATGCAAAACTGAAGTTAAATGGAGCACATTTTCTTTCCCAGTGGATTTACTGCATTTCATCAGAAGCAGTGGCTGTTAACCAGTAGCAGCCTGAAACCAACCCAGTACATCCTCATATCAGATTGGGGCTTTTTTAGTAGCAAAGTCATTAAGGGAGTATATCTTCTTCATCCTTCTTTTGTTTGTTTCCACTGAAAAGAACCAAAGCACCAAGACTACCATAGGACTTCATTAGCAAATCAAAATATACAGTGGTGAAGCCCCCAGGGGCGTGATCCACTTCAATTGTAAAGTTTTCCCACTTGACAATTTTTGGAAGGCTTTAACCAACCGTGTTCTTTTGTGTAAGAGAGGGGTTGAGTCATCTCGTGTAGGAGTAACTATAAATATCTAATGCCAAGACTTCTGCACAAAAGCTGCAGCACTTGATATACAGTATTCTGGAGACACAAGAACGCTGGAGAAAGAGTACGGCGTGTCCTTTTTAGGAAGGAACATCTGTTGCATTCACTGAAGAGCAGCTGGCGTGACCTCCCATCCCCTAAATAATGTCAACTCACCGGTGTTATTTTTTACAAGGAGCGTTGCAAAATTTCATTACAGTTTGAGGGGGGGAAAAAAGTGTTTGGAATGGAAAAAGAAGCTGCTGCCAGAGGATTTGTTCAGCCACTAAAACTTTGTTCCTTTCAGTAAAACAAAGTCATTACGTTATCTCACAATGATGCAAATATCTGGTTCTCTTTATCCTGACATTCTGCAATTCATCTTGATTCAGAAGTGAAACACACAAAGTCTATTTGCAACCCAGCCATCACTGTGCTGCATTCCCACTCTCTCATAGTATTTTCCTGAATTCAATGCCTCTGGAGATTAGCAAACATGAAAGCAGCTATTTTGATACACAGCAGTGAAAACCTACTTACGTAAGTTTAATTCAATGCTAAGAGTATTCTTTTCCTGCCATGATTAGATGTATGAGAGCAACCTAACAAGACAGGCCTGAATCAAAGCACGAGACCAAAACAGCCCCCAGCCCTGAAGCTTCATTTGCTTTGCAATCGATAGTACGGATAAGTAACCAAGTCTTCAGGTTCTGTCTTCTTCCTTTCTTCTGCAGGCAGCTCTGCCAGTTCTCAGATATGTTTGTATCAATGAGCTCTGCTGTCTGGCTCTATAGTTTTCTGTAGAGTTTCAACACTGGTTTTATAAAGTTAATATTTATAACTACCTCAAGCGAGGGCCTGAGCACTTCCTACCCCCTGCAGATAAAAGCAAAGAATCTACTCTGAAATCCCCTGCCAAATACTATAAACATCCATATTTCATGCCTGCAATGTCAACAGACTGTTGGAACATGGCTTGGGTCTTCACTCACATACCCACTTTTCTCTTTCACATGCACACTGGGGGTTTTTTTGTAAACAAAACATGACTTTATGCTAGTTTCGTTTCCTAACTGTTTTTAATCCGTAATTAAGATCTTTATCCTTAAAAGTCCATAAACAAACCTGAGTTGCTTAGCATGTTCTGCCAGGACTGCGACAGGCATCACAAGAGCAGACTATATCAACAAATGAGCATGAAAACCTTTGAGAAGCAGCGAAGTAGTAACTCCTTCCCGTGACCAGGAGTGGTAGCCAATTGCCCTCCAACACACAGAAATTTGAGGGGACACTCATGAGTATTGAACAGACTTTTTTGTTCCTCCCCATCAGGTTTATAAAGCAATCAATGCTGCAGCGATCTGTAGTCTCCTGGGAATCAGCTGGGTCCTGAGGAATGTTTTCTTAAATCCTTCCTGATACCGTGCTCTGATTGTATGAATACAAATGCACTCCTAAGTGCCTATGAGGAGGTCTGACAGTGCCTACAGGCCCTTTGCCTCAAGCCAGGATGCCTCAAGGAGCACACAGACCCTACTGTAAAAAGAGTGAAAAAGGCTCTCACCACCTTGCTATGAATCCAACCTTCTTTTCCAGCCAAAACTACTAAGAAATCTCCAACTGCCTACCCATCCTTCTCTCCCACAAAGTACCCCTATATCTGACACGGGACAAAAGCGACTTAAGCAAATCAAGTTTACACCCACTCTCAGCCTGATTCAGGGTATACCACCAAGTTCATGATTTAACTCTCAGGTTTTGGTCAAAAGCTTACTTTATTTTTTTTGATTACAACACTTGATAGGAAGTGAAACACCACTACAGGACCGCAAAGCCCAAACCAGAACAGCACAGAGCCAGCCTTGTGATGAGAGTCCTCCCATGGCCAGTGAGAAATGCAGCTTCAGCCAGGAGCCCACGCTGGCTGTATGGGATCAAGTGAACCAGTAGTTATAGCATATACAGGAGTCAATAAAGGACATTGAGAGGAAGACAAGAAGAGCTGAGATAAGACAGAACACCACTATTCCTGCCACATACTGCCAAGTTCAGATACTTCATTTTTTACCTAAAACTTTTGTTATTAACCCTTCATGACTCTTTTTCCTTGAATTTGCCCAATCACCTTCTGAAGTCACCTCACTCCTCTAACTATCCTTATTTCTCTATATGTCTTCTAGCTTTGTCATACCCTTTCCTGAAAGCAGAGAAAGATGACAGTGCCCAGGATATGCACACACCAAGATATCCTAAACATAAACGAATTTTCAGTTTGGCTCTCTACTTCACTCCTAATAAATTCTGATCAAGAATTGATTTTTTAGCTGCCACCTGAGCTGATGTTTTCAAAGAGCTAGCCATAATGATTTCAACATTCCTATATTGATTGTAATAACCAGTTTAAATCCTGTAATTGTGTGTATATATTTACAGCTGGTTTATGCCACATACCTTACTGGGAATTTACTCTGCCATTTTATTGCCCATTCACCATGAAACCTTTCTGCAAACCTGGAATAACATCCTTTGTGCTTTTCTACCCTGAATACTACCATACCATTCACATTTTTTTCCTACCTGGATACTACTGTATCATCAGCAAACTTTATCATCTCGCCATTCATTCCTTTTCTGTATCACTTCTGAAGCACAGGCCCAACACTACAATAATCTTCTTCAACTACCAAACCAGACTATTTAATTTCACTCTTCAATCAGCTCCTAATTCACAACAGTACCTTTCCTCTTGAGGGCTTTATTTCTACAAGGTTACCTAATGAAAGAGCTTGTAAAACCTTTTTAGAAATTAATTTACATGATATGCAGAACAGTACCTTCACTGACCCTTTCTAATGAATGAAAAAAGATTTGTGAGAAATGGATATCACACTAGGAAAATCACCCTGATTTTTCCTCATTCTATCACACGGTTTATGAACACAACAATTCTATTCTTTTTATACTTTCCATCAGCTTCTGGAGTATGCAAGGAACACAAACAGCATTAAGTCTCCATGAAGTCTGTTAAAGTTGTATTACATTTGCCATTGTTCTGATACCTAAAAGCAAATTAAATGGCAGCTTATGAACCAGAGCGCATAGTTTTCCGTTGCCTATTTGAGTTCCCTCAGAACTTTTGGGTGAAAATCAGCTGGTCCTGGAAATGCAAAACACAATTATTTATTGCATCAGTTTGTTACACAACATCTTCCACTGTCACTTCTGCTGGAGACAACTCATTTGTCTCTCATAACGAATGGATCACGTACAAAGCCTTCTAGGCATTTTGAGAAAGAACTTAAATGGAAAGAATTAACTGAGATTTTTCTGCTGTGGCTTTGCTATCTGTGAAACCTCATTTCAGGACCTCACCTTTTACAGATCTTTCAACTTCTCACCCAGGCTTCTTCCTTTCTTCAGGCAAGGGGAAGCTAATGTTCCTTTCATATCCAGGATGACTATTCTACTCACTGTCTTGGTTAGCAGCTGTTACCACCAGACTACTACCGACCTCTCTTCACTGGTTTTGCAAATGCTTCTGAAGTTTACTTCTTTGTTTCTACTGTTTCCCTTCTGTAAAAACTCTTTCTAAAATGGAAAAGAGACAACCATTGCTTTTACCAGAATGAAATATTTAACTTGAAAATGTCCAAGATTTTTGGTTGGTTTCTTTTTCTTTCCAGGGAAAGTTTGTCAAGAATGCTTCTGTTCAATCCAACTTCTGTTCCCCAGTTTTCCTTCTCCTTTACCTCCCACTTTTTCCAGTGTAAGGCTGAGCCAAAACTCATTCAGCATTCACATAGTCTCTAATTAACCAGTGATCATGAGATAAGGAAATAGCATACTTTGTTTTGCATACATTGCATACATTGTTTTGCAAATTAATCAGAAAATCAAAGTCTTCATTAAAGCCAAAGGGCACTTCCTCTCTGCTCCTGAATCGGTCCTAATGGGCTGTCCGAATCCCACCCAGTCTCCATCTCAGCCTATTCATGTTGCTCTGGCATCCTTTCTGCTCCCAGCCATCACTATTCAAGTCTGCTAAACATTAGCTGCCTCTTTTCAAAGCAGCCCCTTGTTTCAGCCCCTGTACTTCATGTATCACTACAAAGAACTAGATTACAGTCCCTTGGAACTCAAACCCTATGCAGTATTTAGAAACGGTAGATACTGTCATTGGGTAGGACACCTCTTCACTTTGGAAGATGCAATTTCTGGGACGTGGAAGGATACAATGACGACTCCAGGGTACAAAACTACTAAGATCTCATGATCTTCCCTCTGTACTTCTTGAAATAATCTCTGGAATATTCTGTGTATACTAGGAAAGGAGAACATTAATAATTTTAGCGTAATCCAAGACGGGACCAGACACACTCAGATGTTTGGGCATTGCCAACTGTCACTGTGTTTCTTTCCTTCTGAGGATTGGATGAACATAGCCTCAGCTGCGGCTGCTCTTTGCTATCCCATATAAAATCAGGATTTCTAGAGCACTTCACAGCTGCCTGACCCCTCACGCAATGCATCTGCTAGGACTTAATGATATCATCTGAAATCACACAGTCTTCCCCAGCCCAGTCATTTCCCCTGGAGTTCAGGTTTTCCCCTTATTTTTAAAATGCCAAATACCAAACTACAAAAAGTTGCTTCAGCCTCTGGGAGCTTTTTTTCCCTCTTTTATTAAATCACAGGACTGCTTTTAGATCCAGAAACAGAAAAGAATTTGTTTGGCTTGTCAAGGAACCTGTTGACCAGACACAAACACAGCCACTATTTTTAAAACTAAAAATAAAATCAGAGAACAGCTTACATATTTTTTCATTCTTTTGACAGTTGCCAAGATATTCATCCTGGGCCTCTTCAATGATAACTTGGAGAAGAAAAAAAATGTTAAACAAGAGGTGGCAGAGGAAGTAGGGTTTTCAAACCAGCTTCACTTTCATGTCACTTGCTACCTAATGAAATACTTCCTACCCAGTTAATAAGAGCACTTCCAGCTGATTATGGAAACAGGAAGCAGTGCAAAAAGCTGATTTCTTAAAAGCAAACAGTGATAAAAACTAGGATTGTTTAATAACAATATGGTCGGTCCATTTAGAGCCTTTCCCTCCTCCCTCGTGATCTTTGGAAACAAATACACACCTGCAAAGGAACACTGCAGAACTGTTTGCCACCATCTTCTTTTTATTAAATGAGACACTTATAGAAAATTGGGAGGGACAACTACAGTAAGAGGAAATGTCCTTTCAAACAGTCCTCTAGCTTTAACTCATTTGTCTTAGAGTCTAACATCCCATTGACAATTACTTCTCTGGGCTGTAAAACTCTTTTGTTCCTTCCTATAGTTATAGCACAGACTCAGTCTCTCCTCCCAGCTCAGCCCCTGCCCCTTCTGATGCCAGAGCTTACCCTTTTGCAGGTTATCCTGCTTGTAATAGGCCTGCAAGCACAGCTTTTCTGTATCTTTCTACCTGTCACTGGAAATACTTTGGGTGCAGACCTGGATAAAGACACTACTTGTGCAACCAGTTACTGAAAAACAGCTGCCAGCCAACTGAAGCATCAGCAGACATGTTAAATTCACTAAAACTCTGTTTAAGGATCTCCCATGACCCTGGTATTTCAATTATAATTAACTTAAAATATTAATGAGGATAGGAATATGGGGTAAGAGTACTGAGTAAGATCACAGAATCACAGAATGTTAGGATTTGGAAGGGACCTCGAAAGATCATCTAGTCCAACGCCCCTGCCAGAGCAGGACAACCCAGAGCAGGTCACACAGGAACGCATCCAGTCGGGGTTTGAATGTCTCCAGAGAAGGAGACTCCACAGCCTCTCTGGGCAGCCTGGTCCAGTGCTCTGTCACTCTCACAGTGAAAAAGTTCTTCCTGATGTTCAACCAGAACCTCCTGTGTTCCAACTTGCACCCGCTCCCCCTTGTCCTATCACTGGACATCACTGAGAAGAGCCTGGCTCCATCCTCCTGACCCTCACCCTTTACATATTTATAAACATTAATGAGGTCACCCCTCAGTCTCCTCCAAGCTCAAGAGACCCAGCTCTCTCAGCCTCTCCTCATAAGGGAGATGTTCCACTCCCTTAATCATCTTTGACTTAATCAGTCTGTGCCCATTCTCAACCATGGCCAATGGCAAATCCTATCAGAGCATAAGCAAAGGCCAAGCACACAGCGACACCTCCTGATGCACTGTTCCAGCTTGTATGTAACAGCTCCCTGAGTCCAGGGCTGTATCTTTGTGAAGTATTATGCCATGGATTCATGTGATCACTTTTTTAAACCATTTTTGGCATCCACAGGAAACTCAATTCCAACCAGTGGCCTTCTACCATACTCAGTTAGGACCTCTGATTTTCCCAAAACACATCCCCCAGGTTACAGAAAGTCATTCAACGAGAAAACTGAGAGATACCTGCCTCCCAGGCTCATCTTTTAACCAAAACCTCATCTCTGTCTCCTTTGGTTGTTCACTGGGGCTAAGCTGGTATCATCTTCTGAGGGCAAGGAAGGGCAAATTAAATATTGATTCCAAACACCTGTGATACTGGTATCTCCTGAAAAGCAGGTTTGAGAAATCCCAAGGTCAACACCTTCAGTTGAGACTCATGACTGGATGCTTAGGCGTCTTTTTCCTTCACACTCTATCTGGTCACCAAGACCCAAAGTCACCTGCCTCTCTCCTTTAGCAACACAGCCAGACCGCAGCAATGAGGCCCTCACTTTACAACAGTTGACTGCTCTACGTCAGATGGCATAATCTATGGCTAAAGCTTTTTGGTCCATTTGAAACAAAAGCACCTACAAGAGCAGAGTAGTATCATGCTGCAGAACTGGCTTATTGCTAAGACAGAGGAAGGAAGGCCAAAACCCAAAGCGCCACATCCACTTTGCCACAGCTTTTCAGGCTTCAAGTTTTCCCATAGAGTTTTCAAGCTTGCTAGGACTTGTTTTTCTTAGGAGATCTTGATTTTCTTGATTTTCTTGATTTTCTTAGGAGATCTAGCAAGGTCACAGCTTGAGGTGTGACCCTCAGAGCACTACTTTACTATCAACAGGCCAAATAATAGCTTCTGCTTTTGGTGAAAAACATCAACAGATATTCATAACAGGGCGTACAAGGTTTAAGCTGTGGCTGTACGAAGCACTAAAATAGATTTGAGTGGACCAGCCCAACAGAAGGTCCCAAGTAGAGAGCACAATTGAAAGTATTGTGAAAAATATATTTACAGAATGAGACTGATGTAGCCCAGCTGGCAGATACGCTCACACCACAAAATGCGTGGAAGATGAGAAGCATTTTAAAGCAAATAATCAATGCCTTCAACTTAAAAGCATCCCTGTGATCTATTGCTTTGGCCCTTGACCTTGGCATGCTCTGTCTCTTACAACACCACTGGCAGTTGTGAGTAACCAACCTGCACACTCTCACCCAAGCTCTCTGTGCTACAGTGTATGGCAGTGAGATTTGGCAATGTCTGTCTTTGCCAAAACTCCCAAAGAGAGGGGAAAAAACAGCACAAAGGAAAAAGAAAATATCAAAGCCTGAATTAATTTGTCTGGCAGAACCGCACTGAGTTCTGAGCTGGATTCAGAGAATTAGTGTTCCATTAATACACAAATACATAAAACAAATGATCACCATAGGAACTGCAAGAGCAAATTACAGACTGTCCTCAAAGTGCAAAAAGCCTGTGAAGCAAACAGATGTGACAACTCCAGGGCGAGAAAGGAGGGTGACACAAAGATCAGAAACCAAAAGAAAAACTGTAAGTGCCTTCCCAGTTTCACACCAGATTACTGCTTTACAGCTGAAAATTGAACTCAGATTTCTGAACTCCCAGCCCACAACTTCAAATGTACAACAATATTTCCTCTTAGGGAAACAACGACAGCTCCAAGCAAAGCTCTCCAGGACATGCCAAGTTTGGTGGTGGTGGTGGTGGTGCAAGGGCCTGGGCTTTTTTAAACTCTCTGAATTATTTAAACAACAAACTGGGTGGTCAGGAGTGCTTGTCATACACTGGCTAGTTGCTGGCTGGTTCACAAAGGAGATGGTGACTGCTAATGGTAGCAGCTAATAAAGTGATCTCTTCAGTTCAAACGGTAGGGATGCTAGCCTTGGAGATGAAACGTCAGGATTTCTTCTTTGCTGGAGGTGGTAACTACCCAGGCATGTTTAGTATTGCATTTATCAAATAAGGGATGTTTGGAAAATTACTGGCTGTCTTATGTGGGGCCCATACAGGGACCACTGAATACTCTGGGATCTATTTTTATGCTAAGGGAGACCACGCAAAGAACCAGACCAGACCTGAATTCACCCAAAGCATGGAAACAAGCAGACACTTCTGTTTAGATGTTCAACTATGACATTTCAGTGCTTCCAAAGTAATTTATAAGGCATGGAATAGGTTTGAGAAAAAAGTGATTATTTCACCATTTCCTTTTAAGAAAGTAACTTGTTTGGAAATAAATAAATTCATTAATTAAATCTTAAAACTTAAGCCTTTACCTGCATCTGCTGCCTTTTTATTGGCTTACTTTTGTTTTTTGTGAAGGAGCTGTGTCTTTGTTGTTTGGTTCTTTTCATTTATTTTTTTTTTGTGGGGAAGGTTCATGAGGATAAATTCCTAGGGATGTGATACTGTTTTAAAAGCTTTCATTTACATGAACCTCAGGTCCATGCTCCAGGCACTGTCTCTTGTATGAACATTGTCCTTCTCCAGATGATTCATGGCAGAATTTTTATCACTTTAAACCATTAATAGAAGAGACGTGGCAAGAGGTTAAGAGTGCAGCCTGGCATTCAAAGAGTGAGGGCCACTGTTTAATGCAATTTTAAATGATTGGGAAAATAATTAAGCACTGAAAGGGGCAAGTGATGTCAAATTATTAAGTTTAGCCAAAATTAGAAAAGGCCATGATGAAATTCAAAAACATATAGAAAATTTAAAAGATAGCTGGGGCACATGAAATCTAATTTTGATTAAGCTAGGGTAATAGCCACTTTAGAGAAATAATTTCATTCATATTGTTAGGTACCATTCAAGAGAAAGAGGTGGATAGTGCTGTGTACAGCTCAGGCAGACCCACCTCCTGCAGTGTGTGAGGCACCTACCTGAGAAAAGAAACGTGAATTAAATGTTGAGATTCTGTCAGATATGAAAAGCACAGATGCTTATCCAACATGAAGCAGTCTACTCTGCCCTGTGTAATGAATATCTCATTAAGTCTACATTGTTAGTCTTGAAACTGGCTACTACAGTCTTCTAGATGAAGAATTGGCCAAGGCTTCACCAGTGAAGAGTGCATTATGGGTCTGGATCTGGAACAGAGAGAAAGTAGTCCTGTCTCAAATGTCCATGCTGGGGGAAGTTTTGGTTCAGACCTAAATTTCATATAATTCTTACAAGGTTGCCTGCACTAGTTGGTAAAATATTTTTATATATGAGAGACCTTGCCAATAATCCTTAGCTGCACGGTCTCTGTGACAGAAGGATTAATTTTTAGGGCTGTGGATTACATCACTCGAGGAAAGCACTGGAAACCCTAGTACAAACCAACAACATGGCTAATGTATATGAATATACTGACTCAGGACTCACAAAACTACAGTAAGCATCCACTGTAGCCCAACGTAATTAAATATTTATGAAAAGTCAGAGCAGCTTCTTTGGGCTAGATGAAGCAATGAATTCAAATTTGAGAATTTCATCCAGAAGGTCTTTTTTCCCCACCACACTTTGAGATACAAGCAGGAGAGATTTAGTATGTTCTGGAGAGCTTTTCTTTTCAGTGTATTTCTTATTTGGTAAACAAAAAACAACCCAGGAGTTCCACATGTCCTAAAGCTCACATTCCTGAAAAAACAAACATCCTCAGTGGGAAGGATCACAACACATCACTGATGTCTGGAAGTGGGTCTGCTCTGCTGAAGGGATGAAGGCTGATCCACACTGACCAACACATCACTGCCTGCACTTACATCACCTCCTGTGAACAGGCAATGCCAATGCTGCTTTTGTCCTGACTGAGCAGCC
Organism: Aegotheles bennettii; assembly: GCA_013398125.1. Classification (NCBI taxonomy): domain Eukaryota; kingdom Metazoa; phylum Chordata; class Aves; order Caprimulgiformes; family Aegothelidae; genus Aegotheles; species Aegotheles bennettii. Next base: position 433,915 of record VZRW01001595.1, read on the forward strand.
CCCTCAGCTTTCAGACACCTGGCTCACTGTTTCTACCCCACATTTCAGCATTCAAATCTCCTGTGCATCTTCTCCTTTCAGAAATTCATCCAAGTTGAACCTTTCTGTCCACACATACATGACAGCATGAACAAAATCTTTCTTATTCAAGTAGAACAATTAATGTGCTTTCTTTAAAATGGATTCTTCAACTACTGTCTATTCTCCAATGACAAGGAGCTGAAGCTATAGCTGTGTTACTGCTATGCAGTTAGAGCATCCTTACCTTCTGATGCAGGAAACCCCCTCTTTTCAGTATGTTTAGAACACATCCTCAAATTGGCATCTGTAAGTCTAAAGCCAACTTTAAGTATAACAACAAGAATGTTTAACTGCAGCTCAAAATTAGAATCAGACACCTGCCTCATAAAAGGAATGACCTGCACTGACTTCAAAAACAGGTGATTTTTTTTTGGTTGAAATAGTTGTGTTAATGAAAGACTGGCTGAAGAAGTGCCTGCCCAGGGCTCACAGCTATTTCATGTCCTGAGTCATGCTGTTTACACTGCGTTGGAGCACAGTGGTATATAACTATGTGCACTATGTCCATGGGAACCTCAGGAAAACACGCTGTGTAATTAAATCCCCAGAATACTTTTGAGCCCGACAAAGCAACTCTGATGAAAATAAAGCCTCAGGAGATACAGACACAGACAGACAAATGGGCAGGATTAGATCATTAAGCAAAATTTTACCTCTGCCTATCCAAATGTGATGGACAGCTTTTTTATGAGTGGCATTTTTCTTCACCATTTAATCACACAAATAGGGAATCTTGAGACAGTTTTCACCTTTGTCTGAAGCACTGACTAAAATGATCTCTGCTAGTATTATATGGGAATATAGTACACTCTAATTACTACAATTGAGATACAACAGGTGAGAGGAGCAGTGGAACAAAAGGATCTACTTTCTGATCTTAAATTTCTCATTATTTCTTTTTAATTCAGTACCCTAGGCTCTTAGAAACTCTCCTACAAAAAATGAGGTTGTTTTAAAAGTAAACATTTCATTGTTTCTAAATATGTCCAAAAAAAAGGAGAATCTTGAATTATTTTTCTGGGCAATGCAGAAACTGGGTATCACCACAGGATGCAGAGTCTCATTTACAGTAGAAGACAACGATGTTGTCCTAACACTAACAAAAAAGCCCCTGTGCCAAAAGCATAAAATTTAACTGAAGAAAAAAGGTAAGTAAATGAGGATAGTACTTGGACACAGCAGAACACAGTACTGTGCTCATCTCTAGGAAAGGCATTAAATTAAGATGTAAAGTTGACCTGCTGGCTAAATCTATGAGAGTAGAAAAAGGCTTCACACAGCTTTATATATACCATTGCATGACAGCAGTCCACAAAGTCATGTAAAGCAAAACTTAGACATAAGGATAAGTGCTTCTCATTATACTGATGTCTTTGTTAGATAATACTGTCAGGGCTGTTCTCCTAGATAACAGGACAGAAAACTATTGTTCTGTAATATCACACATGGTGGCATAAAATAGTTAATGAATGTCAGGGAAATCACAGGACAGAGTGAGAGTTCATTCAGTCATTAAAAAAGGCATTTTCTAAGGCACTGCCTAGGAGGACTGGTGACAGACCAGACACAGCAGCCACACACTGGGAAAGCAGCAGTGCCATAAAAATATCAAAGACCAGATCAGCTCTGGCTCTCATGGAGAAAAAGAACAAAAAGCAGGGCTGTGAGAAAGCAGCACAGACATACAAACAAACCTGCAGTAGAAAGCAGAGGAAGATGAAGCCTGGGGCAATGAGAGCAGCATCTAACACATGTAGGGTTCCCCAAACTGAGAGCTTCTATCCTATCTCATAAGAGTCAAAAATACAATCTTACACCAGATATTTGGGCATCTTAGAGAGGCCAGACTCCCTACAACATCCTTTTCTTAACCTGGGTGATACTGGTAGGTAGAATTAGCAGTGTACAGGCAATCCAACCCACCACATTGCCTTATGAACAAATATAAAGTGGTCTGTTTTCTGCCCCTGGGGGGCCAGGAAAATGCCAGTTCTGCCACCAGAAACCCTCAGGGATAATTTTACCTTTTACAAGCTGCCTTATGCCATGGATACTACTGAGCACAAAGCTGTGTGACCATGAGTGCTATGGCTGCAGGTGTGTGAGTTTATCTGTCTGCCTCCTGCCCTGCCAAGGTTTCCTTCACACCGACTGATGCAACTCTGATACCTGAATTATCACCATGTTAATCAGGAGGAATGTTTATTACACAGCTATAAATCTTCACATAAAAACATGAACTTCTTGGTTAGAAGCCATGGGAGGAGGTTTCCTTGTCCTACTTGCACATACAGCTGCACTCCCTTCAGAAGGTTACATGCAAAAGCAGCAAAAAGCAGAGCTCATGTCATTTTAGTAAATGATATAGCAATAGCACTCCAGTGCCTGAAGGTAATTTGTTTAAATTAACAAATTCTCTGTCACATTTTAATCCTAAACTGGAATGCTTGGATTACTCTATGGTTCTGGGAGGTTGGTTGGGTTTTTTTGACTATCACTTAGACACTGCTTCCTAGGTTTCCCTTCCTATGGATTCCGACTTAGAAATCAAAGACTGCTTTCTCATCACCACTTTTTGCACACATAGGTCTTGGCTGCCTGTGGGAATCTGCCCCACTGAGCTCACTACTGCCAGCTCACATACCCCCCTCTCCTATGAGGTTACATGGCAGCTTGCAAATCCCAGACCCCGTAGCAGTGGGGTGCTCCCAGACTGGAAGGAGAGGAGGAAGGAGAAGGTGGGAGAGCCACAGCTGCACAAGCCCTTTGGCATCCTCCTGGGACATGCCACAGCAGCTGCACCATGAGATGAGGCACAGGCCAGAAGCATTTGGGTGAGCAGAAGCACAGGTCTGCAGGACAGTCATTGAGCCAGTGACCACACAGTACCTCACTGCAGGGGACAAGGGTGGTGAGATGACAGAATCATAGAATCATTATGGTTGGAAGGAACCTCCAGGGTCATCAAGTCCAACCTTTATCCCATCGTATTCCTAACCATTAGACCATAGTCTCAAACCATTAGACAACGCCACCCTAAGGCAATCAGGGATGAACAATGGTGGAGAGGGCCACCCTGCGCCAGCCAGCCCAGGAAAGAGAGTTGCAGTCCCTGCAACAGAACTTGGAGAAGAATGCAGGCATGAGCACCATAATCAGTAATGTCCCTTCTTCCCTACAAGTCCTACTCAACAGCCCCAAGACAGCTTTCTGCAGCAGCATTATTTGCTATGCTTGGTTTACAGATCTGATGAGGGCTACAAAATTTTACCAGCAGGGAAACATCAGCCACTTGCTTACTCTATAAAGCTTTATTTAGTTTCTGTTTAGTTTTGTGTTGGCTTTAAAAAAAAAAAAAAGTCAAGTTCCTACTATTTTCTTTTTATTTCCTAAGGAAACTGTTAAAACTCACCATTTGTTCACGTGGCAACATGCCATGGCTCATGAACTATTTTATTCCATCTTATTCTGAGATGCGCTGGTAAGTCTAACAAAGGGGAAAAAAATCCATCTCCAAGGTGTGAGTTGAAATCCCAGAGTAAGGTCAAAGCCCAGAGGCAGGAGGGGAGCCTATTGTCATGGTTAGGACCCAACTCCCACAGAAGTTGAACTAACACCCTGAAACACTTCTCCCCACTCCTCCGTACGCAGGCATGGCATCTCCTGGCCACTATGGAAATATTGACAAGAAGTGCTAATTCTTGTAAGTTTTCTGGGAAACCATCAGGAATGAAGAGACATCCCTGCAGGCAGCAGATGAGAAAGCCCTGCAGGCAGGAACCAGGAGATGCCAGCCAGCTCCGTGCTGTGTCAGAAGCTGCTAGTATCTGACATGGCATTACCTTTGTTCCTCTCATCTAGCACATCTCTGCCTTACATGGTGAACCAGCTGGCTACACGGCAAGCAGGCGTGATCTCTGAGACTCAGCTTCCCTCACCTGCAGGCAGAGGCCAGAAGTCCTCACTGATGTCAGCAAGGATGCAGTGAGGACAAACATTCAGTAGGAATGGAGTCATCCTAGATGATGTAAAATCAGTTGTTCTAAGGTGAAGTTTAAGTCAAGTAACTACATGCAAATGAGAAAGTTTTGAGTTTATTAACATTGGGGTGCTGACCTGAAGTTCATCCAACCCGTAACTACAAGTATTTTTTCCAGGTTGAGAGGAAATAATTGCTACAACTCAAACTGACTCTCCTTTGTGAAGAACAGCATCCCAAAAAGAAACATTGAGGGTCCTTCAAGAAATTAGTCTCCCCTTTGCAATGCACCCAGGGATCAAGATCTTAATCACGCTGATGAGTTAAAATGAAGCAGGAGTCTCTAAAAGAAACAGCTCAAGTGACTGTTTCAGTGCTAAGAAAGGAATTGCTTTTACATTGAAAGAAGTAGTGTTTACTATAGAAAGGAAAGAGAATGAAAAAAAAACTCTGAAAGTTTTTGCTGCACACAAAAATTTAGACTTTTTAATCCAGCATACTGTGAGGTCAACTCTGCCTTTTACTGTTTTGTAGGCTAACTAAAAATAAACCACCTTACTGAGATTAACTTTTCTGTTCACTGGGTAGCAAATTAGATCTGTCACGCGTGCAGTGGTGGCCATACCAACAGAGTACACTTTGCTCAAACACAAGCTGCTACAGGGAAGAATGGGCCCATTCCCTTACCAGGTCTGCTTCATCCTCAATCACCGTTACCTAATCCCTGAGGTGGAGGCCCTGAAGATTAAAACAGTCTTTCACTAGCAGGAAAACTGCTTGACTTTTCTTGACTGCTGACACGTTCCTTGCCTGTCCACTTGTTTTCTTTGAAGTTTTTCTTGTTGTCTGTTTAAGGCAGGAAACGTGATACTAATTCAGTCAAAGCAGCAGCCAAAGACATGGAGAAAATTTTACATTTCATTCTAAAAGCCAAAGGGTTACAGAAATAAAAATCCAAATTGCCATCTTTTTCCATTGAAAGCAGTGCTTGACTGGCAGAAATGTATTTATTTTTATCATGGCAGCCTGGCCTTGAAAGAAGCTGGCACAGAAGGAGAGAAGCTCCCTCTCTGCACTTCTAAAGCTTTTAAGATTTACACTGTTGGGAAGGAAAGAAACAGTGTGTTTTAACAACTTCCCTACCACGCATTTAGGAAGTTAAGCAAACAGGACAGATTGAAGTCAGCCAAAGTCAAGCGGACTTTTGCAGGAGTCATTTTCACATCTGCTACCCTGTGATGGAAATGCCAGGTCTGTGATCCATGGACACTATGTGACCCCTCTTGCCAGGGGATGCTCTCTCCTGCACGAGTTGTGAAGCACTGTAAGTGTGTGGGTCCTCAGAGATGGTGCTCATCACTGGCAGATTGGTAACCACTAAGGCAGCAGATTTGTCCCTCCTTGTACAACTGATAACCTAAAATTCAGGCTACTGCAGCTCTGTAGTTTGGACCAGAGCACATGGGATGGTAGCCATGGTTGTAGGAACATACTTGCCTACACCTGAAGTCTCTGTGGCAGTTGATGTATTATTTTGCTTGCCCACTGACAGCAAGGACAACTCCTCTCCAGGCCTCTCCTCCAGCTCTCTTTCTTCTTCTTCCCATGGAATAGGCAACCTAGTCCATCATTTATGGGGCAACAGAATTTGAGAAAGAGACTGAAGGACATCTGTACAAAAATGCAACTTCTCAGCAAAAGTTTTGTTTGGTATAGGAGGCAATGATTTCTCATTACTGTCCATAATGACTTCCTCCTCACCACCAAGTACCACCACTTTGTCACACTATGCAGCAAAAGCCCATTCAGTATAACACGACTCTGTCCACTGACCAATACACTTCGGAACTACACAAACACAGCAGCTTTTAAGAGACAAGCCCCACATGTTCTTTTGTCTTCACATGTACTATCAATATTACTTTGGTCTCATGTCGATGTTTCAATAGTTACCCATTTCAGCTCAACAAAGAAGGTGACAACAACTCAACAAGAGAATATGTAAAAACTTGCCAGGGAAAGCCAGCAGAGTTTTTGCAAAAATGTTTACTTTCCATGGGAAACTGAAGATTTCCATGAAGAAAAAACAACAAATTGGCTGAGTGCTAAATTTTCTACAAAGAACTAGTATTTTTTTATGAGCATTATTTATTTACCTATTTTAATCTACACAGCAGGTCAGCTAGGCACCTTCCAAGTCCCTATTGCACACTTGTACACAGACATTTCCTACCATAGTAAATAAAGGTTGTATCCCTGCCTCTCCCACTCCAGGAACCTCCCTCTAGTTACAGTTCAGTCTGCCAGAGGGACGATGCTGCTCTCTTTGTTCCACTCACTCTCTTTCTAACAGTAGATCTAAAATTAGATGGCAAGCTGTTCAGGGATGGATTAAGAGGGTTTTACAATTTATTCTGTCATTAATCTAGTTAATTATCAGGCAGTAAAAATAACCTAAAACTATTAGGCCCAACCAGCACTGTTTAAAAAAAATCAAAACAAGGGGGGAGAAGAATATTCTTATGGCTTTACTTAATACTGCTCATTTACATGCTTTAGCTTTTTTTTAGCTTTTAGCTTTGTTCTCCCTGTTCTCCCATGACTGGAAATAGAGATCTGAAAATTCTTAGCAGTAAATCCTAAAAGCAAGTGTCAAGATTTTGCTGACTCACAAAATCTCAACTCAAATATTTAACACTGGAACGTGAGAACAGACTTTTCATCCATACCTTATTTCTTGGGGGGCCAAGAAAGTGTAATGCACCTTTCTGGAGATGCAGTTAATCACACAGCAATGGAGACACAAGAATAAATCTATAAATTAGCCCTCAAAGCCACATTATGTATCAGTTATTAAAATCACAGAATCACAGAATTCTAGGGTTGGAAGGGACCTCGAAGGATCATCTAGTCCAACCCCCCTGCCAGAGCAGGGTGACCTAGAGTCCATCGCACAGGAACACATCCAGGCGGGGTTTGAATGTTTCCAGGGAAGGAGACTCCACAACCTCTCTGGGCAGCCTGTTCCAGTGCTCTGTCACTCGCACAGTGAAAAAGTTTTTCCTGATATTTACATGGAACCTCCTATGCTCCAGTTTGCAAAATCCCAAACACTTTGTATATATTTTCACCTCTTGGTGAAATCTTACATTACACACACACAAAAAAACCCAAAAACGAAACAACCAAAAACCAAAACCAACCAACAAAACCACAAAAGGTTTTTATTCCTATCTGGGAGGGAAAAGGGTTTTAACAGAATAATGAAAGAAATGCATTCCTGTCCATACCAAGCTGGAGGCATCTCTGAATGCTCAGAGCAGAAGTAATGCTTGAAGTAATGCACTCCTACAGGTTTGTGTGCAAAAGCATTTAATACAGCTGTGGACATTGCTAAGAAAAAAAAGCTGGTGGCACTTGATCCTGGCAGAGTCTGAACACAAACCTCAGCTAGCTCCTTGCATTAACATTCCCATGCCACACCATCTGCCTTTTACACTCCACATTCTGTTCTCCAAAATCCTAAGTGATGACAAGAATTGTAAGAGAGCTGTACTATTGAATTTGTGTACATCTCATTTCCAGCAACGCAGATTTTACCCTTATGCCCAGTCAACTTTCAAAAGATGAGGTGTAAAATACGACTGGCTTCAAACACAAGGTAACTTTACAGACATTTCAAACACAAAAAAGTAGACCATAACAATGCTACCACTAAGCTCTTCAGTGAGAGTAATACAAACCATTTAGCTAACATCTTTCACAGCTGTTGAGTTGTTTGCCGGGGCTCTCATCCAACTACTACTACAACTACCAATAGGAAGGGTGTGACGAGCTCCCAGACACATTGGTTGCCATTTTAAAAGCAAGGTGGGCTATTCAGCTGTAATACAGGAATACAAGTCTGCTGATTATGGATAGCCATCACATCACATTTCAGTGAAGACAAAGAAAATTAGTAGGATTTGTATGTATAAAAGACTCGTGTCTTTTACTCCATGACCAGCAGACAGAAAAGACAGGAACACAGGACAGCAGATGTGCTCTGCTCACTTTCATTTCTTTTCACTCACCTAGACCTTGTGTGTCCCATGTTGAGTTCAGATTTGTATTTGAAAAGCCTGATCTTTGTTATTTGACTTGTGTGTGTGTGTGTGACTGTACCATTTCTTTGCTCCAGTCTTTTGGCTAAAATTCAATCTGATTCACTTAAACAGAATATTGGAAACAGATCAGTGCATCATTACAAACTGAACATTTTTCCTTCTTAACTTACAAATAATGTCAGACAACTCAGGACTGGATTGAGTGGGATTCATTTGGCTAAATGTAGACATCTGGAATACAGATGTCTGCCTCCAACAAGTTACCCTTGGCTTTCTTGTAATCCAGTGGAGACCTAGTCAATGGAGTCTGACTTGTCTCACCCTGAAACACACATGTGGAGTGGGCTAAGTAAATCGTGCCCTAAGAATGCTTATTTATTACCATTAATTGTAAGGGCAACCAGAGGTGAACAGCTACAGACATGGAAAGCGTGACGAGTATCAACCAGTCATGTATGTCAGCCTCATTCATGCCAGTGCTGCTGTTCCTTTTTCTTTCAGATGACCACTGCTTGCATTTTGTTCCAGACAAGCTCCTCCAAAAAATGTCTGAAGTCATGCTACCTGCCTCAGCAGTAGAGTCATTTATTTCTTCCAGGGTGCCTAAAGTGCTATGAGGTAACAAGCTTTAACGACTGAGCTGGAATGAAATGTGCTCAGCATCATAGCTTAGTCCCTTTGCACTACTTGGGAAAGAGATTACACGAAAAAACCTCACTTTTTTGTATGCAAAAAAAGAAAACTTCACCTGTTTTCAGTGCTTCAACAAGAACGTGAAGATTGTCAACTGAACCAAAAACATCCATCTGCAAATGCAACATTAAAACATCAATACACCTTTTTTTAAAGTAACAAATAAAAACATATAGTAGGTAACAAAGTTTCAACCAGCTCTAGGTATTAACTGATTAAAAAAAATCATCCACATGTATTATCTAGATACAACAGGTTGTGTTGTCTTCAGCTGCCCTCTTGCTGAAAGGCAGTGCTGCCTCCCAATGCCACGCTCACCTTCTTGTTCATCACTGCCTCCATAGAAAAGGGACTGGTATATTGTTTTTGCATGTGGTGGTAAACACTTCTAGGGCTTACTGCCACACTTCCCCACCCACTGGCTCGTAAAAGTTATGGATATTTATCCCTTTACCCCTTGAAATAGCATTCATAAAACTCAGGCTTGAAAGAGATCTACCTGAGATAAGTAGGGAATATAACACATCGTATGCAAGAGCTGCAGCCATCTCTCACTCCCTTCAGTGACTTCTGCTTTGGATTACCCAGCAGAGATTCTCAAACAAAGAGGCTAAGATCAGTTCTGACAGACTATCACATCTAAAGGGTAAAGGACTGTTCCTAAACATGCTTTTGTTCATGACTAGCAGAGTAAAAGTTTGTGTCTTGTTAGGAGTTTTTAGATGCTACTATTATATAACCTTAACGTTTTCCTTTCCCTAGAGGAGATATCTTATAAGCTTCCTTCTAAACAGGCTTTCTTTTTCAAACAAATTTTGATTAGGTATGGTTTCTGTAAATATGATTAACATAAAGCCCAGCATCACTCCCTCTCAAACTAAGAGAAAAAGGGAACAGCAGAATGCCTAGTTATGCAAATGACTGGGGTTTATTCCAGCTCATCACTCAGAAATGTATGGTCTGTATAAAATGAAAAATAAGCTGAAAATGCATAATAAAAAGTTGTAAATATTAAACATAATATTAGTAAATTAGTGGTGATAATAGTAAAGTAAAAATCAAGATTTGTTTGCATAGACACTTTATGACCCAAAGGCCTTTCCTAAGGGAATGAAATAAACTTGCATATTTTTAGTTGGTTTCATCCATCTGTCTAGTGAAGCAATCCTGTAGGTCAAGACTTCCATCATCTGTGTTTACTGTACACATAAGATAATAATTTGAAGCCCACAGATTGATGTAGTCCTGTCTTTCATACCCAGATTCAATAGTATGCATCCATAAAAATAACTTCTTTCAACACCTCAAAAGAAAAAAACTTTTCTGATGGTGGAGCACAGAGACAAAGCTGAGTAAGAATAGGTATAGATTTAACTGATTCAACAAAATTCAGAATTGCAAGTGGTACACAAATGAGCAAAACCTGATCATACCTCTCCTGCACTATTTTATTACCAACTGAAAATCCATTAAGGAAATTGGCACATTCAACTGAAATACTCCAACTTGTAGTTACAGACTCACAGTTTTGACTGTTGTCAGCTGACAAAAAGGTTTTAAAAGAGAAGCAGTGGTTTTGCAATAGAGGTACACTAAATTCCTCGGCCAAAGCCGAGAGTCAGCTGTAGGTCCAGCACAGACCAACGAGCTCCTAGGTGGAATGTAATTTTGGCAGTACGCTTCTTGGCAAGCTAAGCTAACTTACATGCCATGTTCTCCAGGGATCATAAATCAAGCTCTTTTTTGGACAATGCTGAGCTGTGGGCAAAGGGAAATTGCTCTGCAATGCTTATCTCATGGCATACACCTATCATCCCGCCTGGCACTGGAGGAATGTGTTCAGCAGAATGAGAACAGATGTAGTAGTAGGAAAACCAACACACTGAACAACATCCGTTTTGTTGGGAAGAAGATTCCCAGGTATCGCTCTATTATATTTTGTAATGAGTCCTTTGCAAAATACATCACAAAGCATAAGCATTTCTCTGGCTGACTAGATTTCCCTGTACCTCACATGTAACACAGATCTCTAAGAAATCCTCCAAACCTACACACAGTGAATTTGGGGGGGGAAAAAAAAATAAGCTGAAGGAAGATGAAAGAAGTATGACAATTAGAACCACATAATCGTATCCTAAATTCATTTAAATAGTCCTTGACACTAGAAGTATATGATATATATATATATACACACATAAATATATACATCGATGATGCTCTTCAGTTCTTATTCATGCCTATTGAATTTCCTGCTTCTCAGCTGCCAGCAAAATACTGCACTGTTCAGACAGCAAAGACTGTGGCTATATCAAAACCAAAACACCTGCACAAAGCTTTACACGAGCCTTTCCAAGGTTTGGATATTTTTTTCTTAATAAGCTACTAATTATTTCTGACTTTTCTTTCCTTTCTGCTTCTGACTGGAACTGGGAGGATGAGAGCACATATGTTCCCAAAAATGGCCCTAGAAAGCATCTACAGACAAGCCAGAACTGGAAGTGTAAGAGAGGAAAACCTTCTCTCGTGGGAATTCCAGCCTAAACTTTGCTTTCTCAACAGATTTAGACAGCTTATATACTTTTTTAGAATTATTTTGGAGATGTCTATTTTAAGGAAACAACCCCTCAAACATCCAGACCTTACAAATTCCTCATCCATCACGGTGACTGTCTCCCTGGCTGCGTATAGTCACGAACACTGCTGCTGTTTATACACGGGTCTATACCAAAGGTTGTCCCTGATCCCAACAGCATGCAATCCAAAATCCTGGGCTGATGCAACCAGTCACTACAGAGACAAATAGGTCTTAGGAGGTATCATCATGAAAGGCAGATGTGTTGCTGTACTTCAATAATCCTACTGAATTTATGGGATGAGGTCAATGAGTGGCAGTCTCTATAGCTCTAGCATAGATGGGACCAATGGCTCCCAAATGGTACTGGTAGTCAGAAAAGCAATAAGAAGAGAACTACAGAACCTTATTTAGCAGCATTTTACCTTTATTGCCTTCACAACATTTTCAAGGCTGACAATATAAGAGCCGCTGCATTAAGGAGTTAGGGACAGGCATAAGGTAAATGCTTACACGAGTAAGCAACTAATAGTAATAATACATAAATATTAAGTGTTAAGCTCAGTGCCCACCATGCAGCTCTCCAGGACCACACTCAGGAGTATTCCTTTCAAGAAAAAAAAGGCAGTGTTAGCACCAAAGCTAAGATACATACAGATTATGCAGGCAGAAATAGATTATTAGATAGCTGCCTTCATGGGTAGGAGTGGGACATGGCAGAAGCCCTGTAAAAAGCAAGCAACCTCGTGTTGAACCCACCAGCCTTCAGTCAACACAGGACATTAGATCATTTTGTTACAGAAAGGGAGAGAGAGAGAGAGAACCAATGTCAAAAAAGACCAACAGAACCAATGCAGGGCAAAATTAAGACTGTTCCCAAAATAGTAAGGAAAGAAAAATGAGCCATTACAAATATTTAAGTCACTTTATATAAAGTTTAAAAACAAATTGTGGCATTTGTCCAGGTTCTTGGAAGGGACAAATAAAAAACAGCACTTATGGACAATACTTATTGCTTGCAATGGCTACGGTGTTACAGCAAATTTTCCTGCAGTATCTCCATTTCAGGGATGCATTTTGCCACAGTTGACTAAATAGGTATTGGTCAAGCAGAGATATAGGCAGCACAACCCATCCCAGGGCATTTAGCAGGAATGGTAACACCAGAGGTGGAAGGACTGTCCTGACCAGCTTAAACACTCACTCATTCCCCCACACCAGAAATACTTAGTGGATTCAAGAAAGGCTTTGAAAATGCTGGTCATGTGAGTAGGGTCTGCTCTGATCTCCAGGCGAGACCCTCACCCCTTGCTGAAGCCTGGGACACGTTTTGCTATCAACTTCTACTGCCAGGGTTGCAGTGCTTGTGTTGTCTTGGCACAGACTGCGGGCTGGGCTCCCAACCCTGGCTGTGCTCCAGGGCTCAGCCTCTGAAAGCCAGCTCATGATTTTTGTCGCTGTAATTCGAGAGTGGATAGGGGCAGCTTTCATGGAAATGATCACATGGGTAATAGAAGAAAATGAAAACCACCACCTGTAGCTCCCCTCTTGCAATCAGGCAGCAGATAGGTTGACCACTCACACGTGCCAGGGCCCCCACGGACATCTCCAAGTCACAGGGAGCTGGTGGGTTGCCAATTACAGCTGGAGGGCTCAAGACTCCTCTCCACCAGGAACTGCAGAACTCAGCGAATGGGGGCAAACCCTTTTCTGGGCAAGCTGCTTCTGGGGTCGGGGTTCATGTACCATAAATGGTAACTGGACTTACTTTCACATGGGTAATATTTTTCATACAAAAATGGGTTTGTTACCATGCGAATTTGTGAGGCTTTTGTACTTTACCAGGGCATGAGGCAATAGTTTCTCCCAGTGGCACGTAACCAAGAGTGATTCAGAACCACCCAGTGATCTGCTCAGTGACTTAAAAGGAGTAGTTTATAGCTATTACAGTCACATGAAACCACCTGCTTTCTCCGAATAAAGAAAATCCCTATGAGAAAACAGTAACAAAAAAGATTCCACTTTACAATTTTTCACTCTGGTCTCGAGAACTTTGTACCTGAAAGACAGAGCAGAGCCTGAAGAGTAAAATCAAAGTTTACAGATTGTGTCACTTCAACACTGTTGCTGCTTCCACACTTCTAGGAACACTTGCCACATTTTTTCTTTTACTTATTTAAGGACTGAAAACCTCTATAATTCCTAAAAACATGAAGGTATCTAACAGACAACCTCAGCTACTTAGTTTTCAAAGAATCCATGATATGCTGCCTGTTCCCAGTGAAAGGGGGAGAGGGGGAGACGCAAGAGGGTAAAAACTTTACATATATTTCAACAGTTTTTTGGTTTTGTTTTGTTTTTTTTGTTTTACTCACTGGAGCATGATGAAGTTTCTGGCTTTTCATTTTTTGCATCCTTTCTAGCAGCCAGAGCAAAAGCACACAAACCAAAATTACATGCAGAGTGATAGAGCTTAGTCTCTCAAAAGGTAGGGATTTTAAAAGCCTTTCCATCAGACTGTTGTCCCTATACACTTGGACTTCAACAAAACCACTTTTTCATGGCTAATGGCACGTTTCACTTGGTGCTTTCTCTATCCTAACAGGTCAAAAATATATAAATATACACCTTTCACATAAGACATCCCCTGTTTTGACTTACATTCTTTGTTAGTTGTTTCTGTTTTACACTCTCTTCTCACCAAAGCTACGTTCAGTCAGTTCTCTTATAGTCAGTCTTGCCAAATGAGAAGCTGTGTGGCTGCTAGTAGGATGAAAATTACCAAGTCATGACAAGTTTAACCAGTTGTATTTTTAACTTATTTTGTCATCTAAGGAAGTCTTAAGTGATGCAGTATGTGTGCCAAAAGAAGGAAGTAGTAAATTTACTTTACACTCACATTAGATTCCCTTAGATTTACAACTAACTCTTCACATTCCAGTCTAGAATTTAACACCAGACCTGGGTCTTCTCCCAGGCAAAATAAAAAAAAAAAAAGAAATATAAACTATTGCAGGATTCTTTTCCTTTTCATTATTATTTGTTTTTCCAGTCAGGCTATCACCCAGTCCTAGCCTTATGGTATTAGGCACATTCACATATCACAGAGTAAAACATATTCAGTATAACTTAAAACCTACACATAAACGGAGATTAAAAATAGCTAGAAAAACAAGATGGCAATAAAATAATTAAACTTGATACTGCATAAAAGCATGCAAAAGCCACTCAATAAAGCCTTTTTTAGGTTTTCACAAAGATAAATTTTCACAAATAATTTCAATTTACAAGAAACTGGTTGTGTTAACTATGAGAAACCACAAACACCAATAGGTGCAACTTAGGCAGAAGTGGTCAATACCTTGACAATAAAGGCAGACTAGAAGATCTTCGGTGAAATTCTTTGTGCAATACTGAAGTTGCTACATCATGTTCTTGGTGCAATTTCATCAGAGAAACCTCCCTGGTGCAGGAACACTGAGTTTTTGCTTAAGAATCCATCAGTTACTGAATTATATTCTACGCAGCCTTTACAATATACCCTTCTGAAAATTTGTTCTATTAAAGCTGTGTAATTCACATGTAGCAATATGGATTTTGACACCAGATGAAAACAAATGGCACATTACACTGTGAGCCAGCCAGAGGACACGACTGGAAGAAACAAACCCTCAAAATTAGATCACACATACTTCACTGCTTTGGGGATAGCTTTCAAAGTATGCTTATTTTCAAAGATGCTCCTTTTTTTCAAAGCAAATATGACCACTGAAATCAAGCACACTCACCACGAACATTTGATGAGAGAAAAGGCCATTGTAAAATCATGACACACTGAAGTGGAGAAGCACAAGCTAATTTGTCTAACGTATTCAATCCATAAGAATATCTTGTACACAAAGTCAGGAAACAAGCTTAAGCGTATGACATTCAGTCAAAGACATTGTGGGCAAATGGAAAACAATTTGAATTCCCAGATAACTACCTCATTCAAATATCAGGAGGAAAACAGCTATCATACAACATGCAGGTTCCAGGTACAGAACACTAAACATTCCCTAAAATAACTGGGACTCCAAGGGAGGTCACAGAGCTCTATACAGGGAATCAGTCATTAAAATTATGCAACAAAGTGGAAGCCTATGACCAGGGATGTAATTTTAGATCACCAGCACAATCATACCATCTGTAACTACCCTGTTGCATAGAATCATAGAATCACTCTGGCTGGAAAAGACCTTCAAGTTCCAAGTCCAACCATCAACCCAGGACTGCCAAGTCCACCACTAAACCATGTCCCCAAGGGCCACATCCAAATGTTTTTTGAACACCTCCAGGGATGGTGACTCCACCATGTCCCTGGGCAGCCTGTTCCAATGCCTGACCACCCTTTCTGTAAAAATTTTTTTCCCAATATCCAGCCTGGTGCAACTTGAGGCTATTCCCTCTTGCCCTATCGCATGTGGCAATGCTGGTAGGCATGTGGGGGTGAGGGTAATAGCACAGGGCTATGTGCCTTTCCTCAATTGTTTCTGGACCTCAGGAGTTCAAGACTAATTCAGTTCCACAACTGAAGTTACATAGTGGCTTACGAAAGGCATTTTCTGCCAGAAAAGCTCTATGCCTGCAACCTATTACTCCCACATTCCTTCAAGCATATTGTCAGGCACTTTCGGTATGAATTAGGGCACTGGATTAGCACTATGTGTTGCCATCCAAACCAAACCAAACCCAGCATCTGTAAGAGTCTCCCAGGAGAACCAAGTCTGTTCTGACTATGAGGAGGATATAGGCTTGGAACATACCCAGAAGCTACAGCCAGCAAAATTAATTGTTTTCTTTTTAGCCTGGAGAGAAGTTTTCTGTTGGAAGTCACCTCCCATGTTTCCCAGTGAAGTGCCTTGCTCATTCCTTCCTAAGGGCAACAAAATGAAAGGGTGATAATTTTAGGTACTCCCCAATTTGGATAGGATAAGCCGACTGTGTACATGTGTGTGTCCGAGATTACCACACGGACTGATATTCCTCCATGTGTTATAAACAGGAAAACCACTAAGACAAACAAGCTGTTCCCTATTGTAATTTTCTGCAGCAAGACTCTAGCATTAAGCATATTCCCCTTAAGAGTAAATTTGTCCAGAAGAAGTACTAATAAACTTTTACGGCACAATTCACCATCAGGTGTTAAGTTTATATCACTCTGTACAAAAAACAAGCTTAGGAAGTTTCTAAAACAGTAGTGTTGCCTTCTTTGTTGCTTCTTTCCACCTGAGAAAACAAGATCTTTGGTTAACCAGGAGTGCCAGAGAAAACAAAAATATTCCTATCCATCATTACCTGCCTTTTGAAATTACTTTTCCTGGGACAAAGCACAGCACCTCTTATCTCTGCTAGGCCATTCACCTCCTTAAAGTGCTGCACACTGGGAAAAGCAATGACTCCTCTCAGGCAGCAGCAGTAAAGCCAGGCACATGCCTGCTACTGAATGCCTAAGAGCAGCAACCAAATGTCACGCTTCATTAAGACTTCACATGCAATAAAAGTAATCCTCAAGTCCGTTAAAATTTAAGAAGTATGTATTAAGAAGAGACTATTTGAAAAAAAAATAAAATAAAATTTAGGTATTTCTTTCCCATTACACAATATATCAAAGGGACAAGTTTATTAAAGGGCTCCAGATTAAAGATTTTGATCCCCGTAGGCTTTAGCAGGGGACAACACAGTTGAAAAGAGGCAGGTAAAAAGAAAAACAAGGCAAGCAAAGCAGAATTTCAGCAGCCACTGTCCTGTAAGTCTACTGACTGAGCCTCATTCAAGATTATATGTATTTCTTCTGGGGAACATAAAATCTCTCTACTTGGATTCACAAATGCGATTAACCAGGCACTTTGTCTGACAGCAGCTCCACCAGAGTTTCTGTCTGGGCCATAACCACTGTACTTGGCTGTTTCCATACACACTTGCAAAAGTCAAAGAGCAACAGCAAACTGAAGTAAAAACCTTGCCTAAAACTTGAAACAGAATGTATTTTTGTTGTTTTTGTTGTTTTTTTTTTATCTTTTTATAATGCACAGACTTTGTACAGAGCAGAAAACACTCCAAGACAGTCTCCAACCAGAAAGGTTAGAGGTGCGAAACTTGTTGGTCAATGACAAGCTCAACATGAGCTGGCAGTGGGTGCTTGTAGCTCAAAAAGCCAACAGTATCCTGGGCTGCATCAAAAGAAGCATGACCAGCAGGTCAAGGCAGGTGTTTCTCCCCCTCTACTCCACTCTTGTGAGATCCCATCTGGAGTACTGTGTCTAGTTCTGGAGTCCCCAACATAAGAAGAACATGGAGCTGTTGGAGCAACTCCAGGAGAGGGCCACAAAGATGATCAGAGAGTTGGAGCACCTCTCCTATGAAAATAGACTGAGAGTTGGGGTTGTTCAGCCTAGAGAAGAGAAGGCTCTGGGGAGACCTCATAGCACCCTTCCAGTACATGAAGGGGCTACAGGAAAGCTGGAGAGGGACTTTTTACAAGGACATGGAGTGATAGAACAAGGAGAATAGTTTCAAACTATAGGAAGGTAGATTTAGACTGGATTTAGGGAGAAGTTCTTTATGGGTGGTAAGACACTGGAACACGTTATTCAGGGAGGTTGTGGATGCCACCTCCCTGGCAGTGTTCAAGGCCAGGTTGGATGGGGCTTGGAGCAACCTGGTCTAGTGCAAAGCATCCCTGCCCATGGCAGGGGGGTTGGAACTGGATGATCTTTAAGGTCCCTTCCAACCCAAATGATTCTACCATTCTAAAGGAGGACAAATTTGCCACCCTGTTTTATCTATCAATATATGGGGAATAAAAGTGGTTTCTTTAAAACCCTGGGAAGATGGGCAGGGGAGGGCACCTGGGCAAAACCTCTGCCTTCAGCTCACAGCTGAAAGCCTCCCACTGGCCACAGGACACAAAACCATTTGGGCAACCAAACAGCTCTACTAGCTACGCTGCCTTGTATAGTAAAGCACCAAAACATATTTGGCAGCTTCATATTGGCCACATTATGCAGGACAGTTTTGAATTTGAGTATAAACTCACCCTTGAAAAACAATCTTACTTGCTTTTGGTGAGCCTTGCAAAAACCTTTGGAAAAGCCAAAGACAACTCCATGGTCATTAACAGTATTTAAATCTTGATACTGCTCAGCTCGAAGATGTCAATCTTCCCACCAACCCCTAGTACTCTTTCTGGTACGTCTAAAACCTTGCACTTAAGAGGCAATGAAAAGGAACCCAGACTTATGCAGCTAACAACTGTTCTTTCCTTACTCATATGAGCTACTCAGGAAAAAACACACCTTCTCTTCTCCCAGGTTTATTTTCCAAGGTGAGACATCACCACTACACAGTGCTGGCCAGAGCATATCCTAAAGGAGAGGGCTGATCACTTTACAAGAGAGTAAGGCAACAGCAAACACTATATTTATTTTGCTAGGACTGTATTTATTTTGCTCTGCTGGAGGGGAGGCAGGCTGTGCTAACAGATTACAAGCACACTTTGTGCAGTTTTGAAAAGCAGAATTGTTTCGGGAAGTATTCCTCTGTAAATAAACTTCTGTGCTTTGTGATCACCAACCTATCCCACTGCCCTTTAGGACTGAACATGTGCTATGACTTCATCTGGTTGGCCTGACAGCTTCTCCAGTCTGCTCAGCAAAAGGGCAAAAAAAATTAGGTAAAACAAAAAGGAACTAACCCAAAGATATCAACTCTGCTCTTGGTCTTAGCGCTGAAGCTCACCGCCGTCATTGTTCCTGGCAAATCTACACAGCAGTTTTCACCCCTCTTGCAGTGACGATAAGCTTCCTACTGCAGGCTGGAACAGGTCAGTGCTCTTTGTCTGCCCCATGGTCCAAACCCTGTGAAATTCTAGATAACCATGACTCAGTTTTCATAGCTGTTACTGCTGTGAAACCAGTCCCTGGTTTAAGTGTTATCCCCGGACTTTGTCTCTCCCAGGGAGAGGTAACCAGGTGATGGGGTCATTACCAAGAGGAGCTGCACTCACTGAGGGACCAGTTTTCACCTCTTCCTCCTCAAAACAGTGGTTATCATCCATGTCCAATACAGCAGCACCAGCATTCCAGGCAAGGCTTCACCAAACGTGAGTAATCAGGCACAGCTTGGAGCCACCAAACCTGATTTGAGTGCTTCAGCAGCAAATTGCTGATAAACCCCCCTCCAAAAGGCTCTGTTGACAGTACAGAAGAAACCAGCCACAGCTAAAAAATACAAAACAAAACTTCAAAATATGCTCATGAGTGTCTCTGGCTGTCTCTCTGTATGCTGTAACACCACCAGCCAAACCTTAACATGGAGATGCTAATTCACAGGCAGACAACTTTCAGAAGAAAGTTCGTCTTGCAAATGATGAAAATGGTACCATCTACATCACATGTGATGGTGGGACTGAGTGCTTTGCTACCCAGACACTAGACAAAAAGACAGATTACTATGGATTAAGAATAAAAGATTTCAACACACACATTCTCCTCAGATGAGATCAAACAGCTACAGAGAGAGAAACAATCACAACCAGACTGTGACTAAAATTGGTGACCACTAGAGATGAAGTTGTGCAAGATCAGCTGCCCAGAGTATCTTTAGAGACCTGAGTTAACAGTGATGCATAGCAGAGAGAGGCCAGAAACATACTTATAAAAAGGCAAAATTTGGCTACAGAATTCAACTATGAACAAAACATAGCTGCACAATTTCTGCAGAAAAGGTGGCATTTTATTCTAAACTTGCCTGTGCAAACACAGCACAAGCTCCTCACCTACATGTCATTATGAAAAGCTTTCAGTATCACTGCTCCTCTTTTACTTTTAAGCCCCATCCTTCCCAGGAGCTACAAGTGGATCCAGTAAGAACACAATGAGCAACATGAGACTGCTTAAAAAAACCTGACAGTCACCAAGATAAAGATCTCCAGAAAATATAAATGCTGTGTCTGGTTTAATCATGTTTCAGGACTGCTGATGGTGTTTGAAGCTATTACAACGTTCACTCTGCACACAGACAGCTGTGACTGGTAGCAACAGGCAGCCCAGCTGGCTGGCCCGTGGTGGGGTAAAAAACCAGACAGTGTTTCTTTAATAAACACAGGAACTGTACAAGGGGTTTTCACCATCATCACCATTACACCTTTGTGATCTATCAAGGAAGACAAGATTTGACTCTGCGGGCACATTGTGTTTTGCTGTCTGTGTCAAATTCTTGTCCTATGCACAAACAAAAATATCCTAAGTATTAGGGGAGCACACATAAGCAGGAAACAGCCAGAGCAGTTACTGGAAATGGGAAACAATGTTTTCTCAAAGCTGATGCCCTAATCACAGGATGTCTTAAACACACAGCTCAAGTCTTCGGAGCACCATCAAACAAGTGCAGTTCCCAAGAGAAAAATTTACATTTCAGCTGCAGGCCCAGATATTAAGATTATGGAGACACCTGCAAAGCCTCCAAACCCATTCATTTGCTTCATCTTTTCTCTTTCCACCCACTTGTGCACCTCTGCTCCTTCTCCTCTCAGTACCACGTTCCATTTTCTCACACTTAGGTTTGCATTTCCTTCTACCAAAAAAACAAATCTATTTAAAAAAAAACCCACAAATGTTAATCAGATTTACACTTTTACTTCATTTTCTTCCAGCAAAATTGACAGAAGGTACCATATAGTATATTTATCACCTGTTACTAGCTTTACCACCATTGAAGGAGACTGGCAGCACCATCATGCTTGGGTGGCCGGAGAAGGAACTGTTTGGCAGTGGAGCACCTCCCAAGAGCCAGCGGGGATCAGCTACACACCGATACGAGAAAACCAGTGATGCTCCTGAACTTCTCAATTACTGACCCCTTGCACCAGCTGTCCAGTTCCTACTGAATCAGTCAAACCTCCAAAGGTTGTTTAGATAAAACCAAATGCAAGTTTTGCAGATGACAGCTGAGGCGCTGAGAGCATTGGGAGTAACTGCCTAGGGATACTGAAGAATTGAAGTTTCTTAACGAAAAGTCATCAATCTCTCCTCTACTCCCCATACCCACTACAAAACCAAATAAAGCATTTTAAAGTCTCAAAGCATTTCCATTTCATTCTCTCTTCTCAACCAGAAAAACATATTTTCTCATGAATTACTATAATTCTAGCAACTTGAGCTGTAATCAGTAGCCTGCCTTGCACAAGATCAAGTTCTGAGCTACACATACACAAACCTTCTGAGATCCATTTATCTCAGTCATGCATTTATGAGGAAAGACAGACTTTAATACTCAAATTCATTAGCAGCAATAAGAACAGTAGCTCCTGTCCTGAGAGGGGACCACAAATAGGAAAGGAGTCAAGCTCAAAACGTTGAGACTTATCAATTGCAAAACAATTTCATTATTGTTCCTGCCAGTTCCTTTGTAGTCTGCAACTCTTTCAGTGCTCAGTTTCACTGGGGTCTCTTGACACCAAATCTGTGAAAAGAAATAGCAGCAAGCTTGTATAGGTCTAGTTCATCCACAACTTCTCTCAGTCCTTCTGTCTCATGCCTCCAACATGCTAGAACTATATGTTGGTAAGACAATGTCATCCAGTGAGGCCCGGCTCAGGTTTTCATTTAAATAACATAACCCATTGAGCTCTGACGAGGGCCATTTGGACTGGACACCTTGTTTACCACTAGGGTTTGTCAAGCTAGCACACGAGGTCATGCACAGTCCAAACACCTTCTCTACCCTTGATCAGAGGCGGTCCAGAACTGACGTCCTCATGTTACTGTATAAACCTATTTGTCACAAAGGACTCAAATGAACAATAATAAAGCGAACAGATTAAGGATGCAACTGCAGACAATCCAGTTTGCCCTGGAGGTGAATTCATCAGGCATACAGTAAAATAAAAGGAAGGAGGAAAGCCTAAGTGAAATACTTCATATATTTTAAACCCGCATCTTTTATCACCCATTCCATCACAAAAACACAAAATCAAGGAGATTTCCGGCCAGAGTTTGGGGAGTTTTTTATTTTTCAGGGTTTTTGTTTTTGTTTTACTAGCTGTTACTTAAGGATATCAGTGAAAGATCATGACCCCATTTCCACTCCTCCAGAGTCTGCTGGACTCTCTTTGATGTTTGTAATGTCACATAGCCTCGTGGATCAGATCACCTTTCCCATGAAAGCACAGGGATTATCTTTCTCCACTACTTCGCATTCTCCCTTAAAAGAACAAATGACACTTCATGCTATTCTTTCAACTGTGAAAAATAGCTGCTTATATCATACAGAAAGCCAGTAGCTTTGTTTGGTAGCCAGCTGTTTTGCTTTAAGATGTTTAAATGTTTCTCTTGCCTGTAAAAGTCAAATATCCCAGGAATTCACCAGAAAAATAGTTCTTACCTTTGCATTTCCAACATCAGCTAGAAATACTACAATAAAATGTTGCATTTTAAGGAATTCTGTGCAGTACCCAAAAACTACAACAGGACTCGTGTGAAAGAAATCATTATTGAGCTAAGAAAGAAAGGGACATGCTCCTTTTCATCTGAACTCAATACATTAAAGCCTAACCATATGTGCTCATTTGAGAAAGACCAGAATTAGTAAACTCACAGCCATATTTTATAATGGTAATCTTACATCTATATTTCATTAACGATCTTTTCCACAACAGAAAGTACAGGTGGTTCCAGAAACAAACAAAAAAAAACCCACAGAAGACATCTAGTCTCTTCCCAGAAATCCACACAATTTAACAGGACATCGTTTCCTCCTTGGTGGTCCCTTTATTTATTTTATTTTCTCCCAACAGCCATGCACAAAATGTTGATAAAGTCAAAGGATGAATTTTATCTCCCGTTCTCACAGTTTTTAGGTACAAAGAAGCTTCCTGGAAAAGTTTATACATTTATGCATGTTGTCCCTGCTAGAGTCTCAAAACAAGACAGAGCCAAGCGATAGCTACTGAATTTAGATCATACCATGGGAATGTGTCCTTCAGTAAGGAGGACATGCTACTCAGTCACACAACCATGTTGTCTTACTCTGCCCTCTAGACTGGTGATACAGATTAGTGCTGGTAAGACACACATGGTTTAAAACACAAGTCTCCTTCCTATATAATCTTCAAATGCATTCTATACATTCCTCATCTGAGAAGAAAGAATTGTGCTTACTTTGCAAACAGAATGGCACCTGTGTGGCATTTCTTCAACAACAACTACCAAGTGAAGGTAACTACAGAAATCCTAGCAGACCCTGGACAAAAACTCTGTAACAGGAAGAACAGCCCCTCTCTGTGCCTCAGCATGTCTGGAAAGTGGTCTCTGTATCCCTAGGACCATAACACATGTGAAATCAAGTTATCCCACTGCTGTTTTTGTGCTCAGATCAATTCCAGGGTGCTCCACAAACACAAGAGCCTAATTGCTCCAGGACAGACTCCAGGTTATCCTGTCATTCCCATGCAGACAGCATCACCAGCCCTTTGTGCAGTCAAGACTTTACAGAAAACCAAACACTAAACCTGCTGCTCCTCCCAAAACAAAACTTCACCTCCTTACTTTGAATATTACAAGCCTAGCAAAAAATGAAGCCTAAAGAAGAAAGAAATCCCCCACAGATGCACCTGATCAAAAGCAAATAAAATACACATTCCTTGCACCAGGTCTTGAAGGCTCAATGGTGATCAGACTGACAATTCATGCCAAGCAAGAAGTTCTGAGCTTCCACCCAAAAAACTTCATCCATCTGTCAGGAAAACAAAGACCATCCGAAACCAAGAAGCTTCACTTTAATTGGTTAAGTATTTAAAAAAAAAAAAAAAGAGTGGAACTGCAGTGAGGCCAACGTAAGTAAGGACAGGAATGAACTGACCTTGACATATGCTAGGTAATGCTTGCACTTTTCCTGCATGTACAACAGTTGTAACTTCTCTGTGATCTGCCCCAGTGTCTCTCCAGAAGTCACAAAGTAAACTCTGGGTTGCTGGCTCTTTTCTTTCTTTGCCACATCAGCTGTCAAGTTATAATTCAAACCTGTTTTAAAAAGGAAGAAGAAAACAAAGGATGTCAGTCAACAATAGTTATTTTTTAGCCACCTATCAATGGATCCTGTTGCCCCCAGGGCATGTGTGCTTGAAGAAAGGTCAACCCTTGCAGGCCCTCAATCAATCACCAAGTTTCCTGTCGCTGCACAAAACTGAATCCAATTACTGATGTTCTCCCAGGTTTTGTGTTGCTATGTTTCCCAACCCATCCTTTCCTGCAGGAAATGATGTGTAAAAATACACGCACACTTAATGAAAAAAAAAAATAAAAATGTTTAAACTATGTCGCTAACAGAAAAAGCAGAAACACAGCACAAACAACAACAGCAGCTTCAAGCTTTGTTTTCCTTCTAGGACCACACAAACCATGCAAATGTCAACCAGGATGTGGCATTTCCTGACAATTATTTTTGTTGATTTGCAGACATTTTAGCATTTAGACCTTAACTGGAGGTCACTGCCTTGCACTCAGTATCCCCCTCTTAGATGTCACACATCCCTGACAGCTTACAGAAGACATAGCCAGAGAGTAATGAGCTGTTTCTCTGTAAATCCTGTTTCCTGCTGTTCTACAGAACAGGTAGCTTAACACCATCAGTTGGTTTGTGACTGGATGTTATCTGTGTCCAAAAAGCTGCTTATTTTTTACCTGAAGTAGTTGTACAGTGACTGAATAATCCAAGCTGCCTACACTTTTCCTTTTGGTAAACGCAACAACAGGAGCAATGAACCTACAACAGAAGCATGAACACTTGCTCTGTTGCTACCTCTAGGCAAGGAAAACCCTGGCTGTGAGGTCCTTCCACTCATCACAGACCACAGCCTGTATTGCTTCCTGCTGTTATCAAGGCAATAATGGGAATACCATGAGCTTGGCTCACTATAAATGGCTTAATTAGTTGATAATCTTTGTAAACAAGAGCCTGCACCAGCTCCTGTGCTGATTTGTTACATATGTAGGGTGCTTGCCAAATTATTCCTTTGGCTTTTATTTATATTTGAAGTCCTAAATGATTGATGCCAGATAATATGCTCCCCAAAACTGTAAACTTCTTTTTAAGCCATAATTTTATAAACAATGAATGTAAATGTACCACATTCTTGGACTGAGGTCTCCCATGCCAAATTTCAGCAAGGGGTCTTTGCTGAATTTTGTTGTGTTTTTATTTGGTTTGGTGGCGGGTTTTTTTGTTCAACTAAAATCCTAATCTCTCAAAAGTAACACTGCTGCCAATGCTATCACCTCCAATCATTTCCCCATCAAAATTTCACTACTTTGAAGCATTTATTTAAAGATACTGTAAAATCTGGTGCAAAAGTTTCTGTGAACATTCATATTTTATATAATTCAAACCAACCTCACTACCACTTGCAATGTGTTGCATTCTGATGAAAAGCTCACTCATAAGTTAATGCAAAGCAACCAGAGACATATCCTAGGTAGTAAGAAAAGTCACAGCTGAGGAATCAGCCTAACTACCATCACAGGGCTCCACCTGAACTTTTTTGCAAGTTATTCAGCCAAAAGCAAGCAAAGGATAATGCCTCAAAAGTGTTTCAAACTGACAAGATCAGCACCAAAAACTCACTGAAGTGGTGTTTGTTCAGTCGCACTAAAGAGCACCACCTAAACAGAAACACATGGCTCAGCCCACTTAAAATCACAGCAGTCTCTTTCTTAGCATTTTTTTTCTTTTTTAAAGTGTGCACATCCCACACCCACCTCAAATTGTCTCCCTCCCACTTTCAAGACCTCACACTCACAGACGCATGCTGAGATCTGCACCGGCATCCCAAGAATAAAGATCAGAAAACCCGTTAGCAAACCCAAGCCCTGCAAAGGCAGAGGCAAAAGCTCTGTGGGGAGACACAGCCCTCTTCAAAGGAGGAGCACCAAAGGCAGCCAGGGCTGCAGAGCTTGCAGGGATGCCTGGGGAGGCTCGGAGGCTCTCAGAAGGAAAAGCAAAGCATTACTGACACTGCACAATTCCTCACTGCAGACTCAGAGACACATCCCAACGCGAGCCCCACACCAGGCCCCCAGGCAAAGCAAATCCAGCTACCGTCTCTCCGTAACAGCAGTGGATGTTTTCAATCAAGCAGTGGTGTTCCCACCCTCCCCACCACCTCCCCTTTATTTTGACAACTTGTTTCTATGTTATATCCAATGATGTCACATCAGTGGAAAAACTGAAATACCATGAGTAAGGTTTTTTTTTTTCCCCCCAGCTTCAGTGCTTCCAAAAAAGCTATCAGGGTGGGGAGGTAACTGGCCAAACTTAGCACTGCTCACTCCAGTAGAAGACTGGGAGGCAAGTTTTCACTAGCAAATTAACTCTTGCAGGTAATGCCTTCACATATTCGTCCAAAAGCTTTAAGCATGTCTGGTTAGAAATGTTTCTGGGGATTTGCCCATCCAACTTCACACACTCAAAATAAAAATCTGGCATGGATTTGGTGAGCTCAGATGAAGGGCTTGGTTTTCCTGATGACTTTTTCTTTTCCATAACTAAAGGTAAATGCATAAAAGCTTCAATAACAGCTTCCTCTGAGAAATTTCTGGTCATACCTGCAAAAGGACCACCAGCCAGCAGACCAGGCGAGTTAGTCCAGTCAGTAACAGACACATCAAGTAAATAGCAGCAGGCATTTTATAAAGGATTTTCCTCCTAAGGGGCACATACATACTCATGATGCAAGTCATGCCCTCAGAAGGTTGAAGGCAGCCCTGAAGCAGAGAGGAGTGAGGAGGGATTGAAATCTATGGTCTAATGGTTAGGAATATGATGGGATAAAGGTTGGACTTGATGACCCTGGAGATCCCTTCCAAACATAACAATTCTATGATTCTATAAATTGGGCAGCAGTATCCTGTGAGCTAAAACAGGAATAACAGCTGGCTGTGCTAATGGGGGGGTTACACACCCCGAGCAGCCCAACACATCCTTTTGTCACTCACTCAGATGATGCTACAGCACACAAAAAGCAGGTGGCAAAATGCTCAGCAGGAATAAACACATTCGTAAGTACTTGTTAAACTACTAGCTGTAGTACTGGGGGAGACATTACATGAAGAAAATTAAGAACTCACTAAATAATAACAAAAAGCCACTGGAAGAGTGTTTCTTTGACTTCTCTACCAGTAATTACAAGGAGAAAGTGATTCATGAATTTTGCTTGCAGAGGAAATTCTTAAGTAGCAAAGGTATTTTTAAAAATAGCCCTAGCAAATGACAACATGAGGACATTCCCCTCATCAGTTTCCAAAAAAGTTTTCCTTTTCCCCTTACTTCAAACTTTGCTTTAAATTCTTTCTCATAATGTTGTCCCTAGCTTCCAAGCAGGGAGCCATCCTCACTGCTCTGCATATACCCTGAACAACACATCCCTACAGCATCCCTGCTTCTGAGGAATTCAAAGGGTAGCACTGACTCAGGTCTGCATCCAAGCAGACTGGAAAAACGAAAGACAGACAAAAATAATACTCCTGCACCCAAATACAGCAGGATATAGATAAGGAGTGTCCACTTTCGTAAGGTTTTTGACCAGGCATGGTTCTTAAATCCCAGAAACATACTCAAACAGTGAAAATATCAACCAAACTATTACCCTACACTAAATCTCACACCAGTCTTTCAGGTGACAGTATTCGGGACACAAGGACTACCCTAAAGAAGGACCAGCACACAAGGGATGCACATCTGAAGGGAAGAGTATAGGAGAAAGATTGAAACAGTTTCTAATGCACCTGCCTACCTCTAGCTAAATGCCCAAACCCATTCATTTTCATAGCTACTAAAATTCACCTCACACTGGCACTATTATAACTGTTTTTGTTACTATTGCAGAGGAAAATATCCAGACTGTGGGCACAAGTTTATTTCCATTCTCCTGCAGAGATGAATGCAGTAGCAGCACTGGAGGGACAGGGATGCCAGCGGCCTCTCTTTTCTTGTCCTGGTCACCCAGAACTGCACAATTTTAACAGGCTGAAGCCTGCTCATACAGGCTAGGAAAGGCCTTTCTCTCATCCCTGCCCGTCCTGCAGATACAGAGACACCAAGGGAAACAAAGCAACAGCCCCTCAAATGAGGGTGGAACAAACTTCAGTGAGATTCTGAGGTGAAAGAGTGAAAACTTAAAATGCCATATTTCTCACGCATCCCAGATGTACCAGAGGCTGTCTTTGCTGGTGGGCATACAACTAGATGCTCAGCTCTCCAGCAAGGGTGGAGACAGAGTGGAGGGTCAGACAACGCCTGGCACACAGTACAGAGCTCATGCTTCACTTGGGCATGGTTCTTTGCTCAGGCAAAACCATTTCAGAAATAAATTCATACTTCTAAAGCCTGTAGTTTGAAAATGGTATTCACAAAACTGATGGGAATTTTACTGTCATTGGCAGTATCAAACAGTACTGCTAAACACAGATCCTCAAATAGCTGTTACGTGACCAAAGTACTGCAACCACCACTTGAAAAAAAAAGAGAAGAAAAAGAAGTGGAGAAGGTTTCTATGCACATGTGAAGCAGTGTTAGATGAAGACAGCTTTCCTTCACGTGCTAGTTAATAACCACACATTCAAACAAGCATTGAAGACACACTTCTGCCACAGAAGAATGCTGCCTGCATGTTCAGCTTGATTTTCTAAACACTGTGTACTAGGTGACCAACTTCAGCTGCCCAAGAGCAAGAGCAAGGCCCAGCTGTCTTGAGCATCCACGCTGACAAACCTCAGGAGAGCACTGTGTTCTCACCGTCTGTCTGCCCCCAGACACCCAAAGTTGAGATGATCTCAATGCTTTTAGCCACAAAACTCTGAGATAGCATTTTAACACCTCCATATGCCTTTCAGAGTCTGAACTGCACAGCGATGTACTCACAGGGATACTCTATTTTTCTCCCCCACATTTAACAATGCAGGAGAGGAACCATTGCAATATTTCCATGAATTGTTCCACCCTTTGTTAATTTCTACTCTTCAACTGCAACATAATTAAAATGGCCTGACTGTTAGATTACAAACTGAAAGCTTATTTGTGATATTTTATCCAAATCATATCCCCAAGGGGTTTTATACAGTCAGATAGTTCTGGCTGCAACATTTTCAAGACAAATCACTTTGCTAGAAGCATTGTATAAAAGGACAATGGTTGGAAGTTTTATATTCATCTACTTAATAGTAAAAAAATTCCTTGTAATGAGATGGACACTACTCGCCAAAGAAGATGCTCATGTGCTTTCACCATAATAAATCATTGTGAGTACAGTTCGTATGACAACACAGAAGAATTCAGCTGGCTTTTACAAGACATGATGAAGCAGGAAGATAGTTCATTTGCAAACAAGGGGAACGGATATTTAGATTGTGAAAAAAGGCAGCACACTTCTTAGCCACAGGTCCAGAGCTAGGAAATTAAAGCAAAAGAAACATTTTAAGCAGTAGCCCCAGAAACGTAAGAAAACCTAGATATTCAGAAAAAACATTCAGTGATTTTCAGAAAAGAATTAACACCCCTGGAGCACTCAGAGCTAAGTGACAGAGTAGCAGGCAATACAAAAAATACTTTATCAAAGCATGTATTTATCTGCTGAGAGGCATCATTTACAGGGAAGGAAAAAGTGCAAAAATAGAAGGAAAAAGTGCAAAAATAGAAACCAAAGTCTCAGTTGCACCAGTATTTTAGAATCCAGAGAAATCTTAAATTTAGTAACTCCACTTTTTTGAGCTGTGTGGGTGACAAAGTGACAAGCTGCAGAGAGCAACTTCAACAAGCAGCTTGCAGTTCTCACCTATGTGAATGGCAGAAGTAGCAAGAAGCCTTTTTCTTCTCCAACTCATTTCAAATCTAAGTACTGCAGCAGGTTTGTCATACTGGGATGCACAGATGCAACTCTCACCCTTCTCAATTAGTGGCTCAGAAAGGCTGGGACACAGAGCAGAAGGAGGTACTGCTTTCCCCAGCTCCTCACCAGACCCACTGCAGAGATGCAGCACACTGGGAGGCCAGGATGTCTTCCCTGAGCAGCATACTGCAAGTCCTCTGCCATTCCTAAAGCATGGCGAAGGTAAAACATTGTGGCTGAACTAGATAAACCCAGAAATGCTGTATCTATCCCATACCACTTCACACAGTATTTAAGACTTGTAAGCATTGGGATGTAAAGACATGGGTAATATTTTATTGCAGCCAAGGTGTAAAGGCTTGCATAATTACACACCTTACACAATTCCAGTCATCTGAGAAACTCCATGTGGTTTACAGAGACTAACCAACCTGGAAGATATTCTTGCCATCAGTAAAATACTGGGCTATTTATAATCATTTTACAGACACCTAAACTGACACACAAGGAAAGGATTTGCTCGTGTCTGGTAGGAATTCAGATTCATAGTGCTCTGTTTCAAGAGCTCCTTGTAAACTTTCAAAAACTACTAACCCGGAGCAAATCACACCTGCTCTCTGATAACATTGATAGAGGATATGGATACAAAAATGTGTTATCAAGAAGTAAACAGGGAATATGAACTTACAAAGCATCAGTGGCTTCTGTGTTCTCCACCCTCACAGTAAGCCTAAGCACACATTTCCCTTTCTTCATTGAGGAAGAAATTGCCCCAGTATTACATCAGCCTCATCAGAAGGTAAAAACATGCCCAAGAAAGTTCCCAGGGAACCTCCAACATTCTGGAGGTCCCCTCAGAACAACTTATTTCACATAAAGCTTTGTTACTGACTCCAAAGGGAGAGCTCGACTCCAGGTCAAACTGCTAGCAGGTACCTTACCTATTTCTCCAGGAACACGCTTGCCACTGAAGCGAAAGCACGCTGTGACATTGAGGCAGTTCACCAGCTGCAAGCCATCATGGCACTGAGGAGCTGTGATATTGATGGATGCAGGCAGGAAAATGGAGATGTCCACAGTAATAACAGGTCTGGATCTGGAGATCAACAGAGAAGTGAAATTGAGTGATCGTTCAGAAGGAAGTTTCTCAGCCAAAGGAAAATAAAGTAAATTTGGTAAACTGCAAAATATCAAGTAGTCATGAAAAATAAAAAAGTGCTTTTGAGCTGTAAGATAAATTAGCTGACAGTGACTACTAGTATCTGAATGAAAACCATAGCATCAGCTGGAAGTTCAGTTTTCAGATACAGACTGCAGAAAGGCAGCTGGGGAAACTGATAATCACCTCCAGCAAAAGTTGCATAAAGGCTTCCTGATGACTGAAGAGGACAACAAAAATAGCACACCGGCAAGCAAGAACAACAAGCTCATGCAAGTGATTCTGCTTGCTAAGTGGCCTGGATGGTCAGGAACAGGTAGACCTTAGTTTTCCAGAGAATGGTCTACAGTCAAATTTGTGTCCTGAAAGTCAAGGAGGGAGCACAGACGTAGGAGATGGATTCATACATAATTTTTCTGACAGTATCAGAGAGAAAACAGACACCACATTCATGTTTTCTAGAGGAGGAAACGTTTGACTAATTCCTTCCCAGCAAGTGGTGAGGATTGAACACTCTTTTCACACTGTTGAAATTGGTTTCAGGAGTTCCCTGGTGCACTGTGAATGAAAGCTTTCCACCCTTGCAACTCCAGCATCAGTTATTGCTATGACTATTCCTGGCTGAAGAAGTCCTCTGCCAGAATGACAGAGCAAGCTGAGGGCCATCAGGGCCCAGGTGGGTCTCCTCTCTCACACAACACAGGAGTCCTGCCAGCTCAGTTGGAAAAAGCAACTCTCTGAGTCATCCCCAGCACAGGACTTTGACCCCAAAAATTCACTGAGTGTTATTCTTCATGGTTTCAATTCTGTATATGTTCAACATGAACATGTTCTTCCAAAACCAACTCCAGTAGTAAAAAAAATGTGCAACAACCAGCAGAATCACTTCTAAGGTAGTACCAGCAGCCATGCAAGGCCAGACCATGTAAGCAAACCACTTCAGGACTCTCACGCCACAAGCCACTTAATTTAGAGGAGGGAGAAGAGAGAAGGGATTGTGGTTACACCTAATTCATTTCAACTGGAACAAGATTCACATCAATCTCTGAGACAGCTACTCAAGACTCTTTTACCACGCCTGAAATAACAGTGCAAGTTTGCCTTTTGAGATGGAGGATGAAGATAAATGCTAACCCTAGAAATATATACAGTAATGGTGGGGAAAGGAAAAAGGAGGGAAAAGAATAAGCTTCCTAGGATCATTTCACACCTTGGAAAAACCCTCTTTCCAAATGCTTGAGGAAACGTAAAAGAGTAAATGCTATAATTGATCCAGAAAAATATCTCCCCTAGAAAGAAAATATTTTTCCAGCCATGATGCACTGTGTGATTTTTCCTTTACATTAGGTCATCCAGTTATTCACTGGGAAAAAAACCCAATGCATCTGTCAAATGGCCATACACACACGTGAGCAATACAACAACGATCCGCCCCAAGTCACTGCGGCTTCCACCAAAGCCTTTAATATCACTTGGCAAAACATTTGTTGGTTTTGGCCAAAGGACTTCACAAAGGCTTCTGGAGGGGTAAGGAAAAAAAAAGAAAAGAAAAGCTGATTTCTTTATCCTAATCTGAATCTAAACAGCCAGAATGACATGCTCTAAGTTGGCCGTAGCACCAATTAATCAGGCTGCCTACAAAGTCACTCAGTAATGCACTGAACTCCTCCAAAACGCACAGGCAGCAACTGAATGCGTGGATAGAGGTCATCATGTGGTTGCAATGTATGTTGTTTTAAACTTCACAGAAAGCCCTTCAGATTGGCTTTTCCCTCCCTGCAAGTAGCAACAACAGAGGAGAAAAATGCACAGTCTTCTTTCTAGAGGTTTCAGTGATATTGAAGAGGTATCAGTGATATTATAAGAGGTGGCTGTGAGATCCCACCTGAGGCACGGCATGCCTTTCCACAGAAGCAGCAAATGGCTTCATCTGCATGCACGATGAAGGATCAGAAAACTCTCCAGAAGACCTGATCACCTGCCACACTCATCATCAAGAGCATTTCTTGCCCTGTCTCCTTTTCCTTTTTGTTTTGTTTAATTGCTTCAAATGGAAACAGAGCCAAGCTTTTCCTGCCTTGAACAGGCAGCAGGCTGGCACATCCGTTCTGCAGTGCCAGCATTTTTCTTGTCAGTCTCACCACATCCCTGTACCCTCCATTAAGATGCAGGAGACCCCAGTGACTTCTACTTCTAATGACATCGAGGTATTGACAGAATTTTTCTAGTAAATATTAACAAATGTAACAACAGAGCTACCGGCAAAATTCAAAGTTCCCATTCTCTTCCCCAGGCCTGTGCATCTCAAGCCTGCTCGTACTCTAACTTTCCACCTCCATAATTTGGTGAACCAAGCTGTCACACCTCTTTCCATCAGATGAAACAAGCAATTGCACTTAACTCATACACTCAAAACAGAAGCTTAAATCCTGCATGCATTGCAAATGTGTATTTCATTTCCCTGAAGACTTATTTCATTCTGCATCCCATTATAACTTACAAAATTACATCCTGGCATCACAGACAGATGGCTTTTTGCTCAACTGTGTTCCCTTAAATCATAATTTATTTACTTTATGCAAATGTAAGAACAATAAAAAAACCTTCTCACAAATTCAGAGCAACCTTTATAAACAGACACTGAGATACAACACATCTCCTTCCAACTCTAACCCTTTGTTTTCTTCATAGACTTGGGAGTCCTACATATTGTAATCTCTCACTACACTGTTTAAATTAGATCATGTGTTCTTTGACACCGTCCATGTCAAAGGTTCTGCTTAAAAAGTAATCCAGCTTGCTTCTTCTGAACCCAATACACTAGGCAGAAAATTGGAGTGGTGGAGGACTGAGACCACATAAAAAATAAACAGAAAACAGACACAAAAAGACGGCAACAGCAGATGACAAAGATATTGATCTCACCTCAGAAGAACCACGTTGTCTGACAAGAAGGCTCCAACAGTCATATCTGAAATTTTTGTAACATTGCAACAGTTACAAGGGAGGCACAGATTTCAGTTCTTTCAAGTCTCTTGGTAAATTATGGAGCATGTATCCAAAAAAGCATTTTTCTGACTTAAATTGGCCAGTTGGTCCCTTCAAACATCATTATGTCATAAGTATTATAACTGGAGGATTATGTCTGCAATGCTACTTCACTTCTACTTCACTGTTTTGTTTTTATTATTACTATTATGTTACTGTCTACTTTTAAAATTTTTTTTAAGTTCATCATCATGACTGAGGGAGCTTCTAAGAAACATAGGACCTTGGCTAGATACTGAAATGCGGTGCTTTAATATCTTAATCCTTTGTCATGACTGCTCAAACACTTGAATCAAGCAATCGGCTCAAATTCTTATTCGGAGCTTTGAATAACAGAGAGGAAAGGGAAGAAAATGCTCAGCTTCATCAGCCTCCCACAATGGCAGGAACCAGCAACCTGGAAACAACCAGGTCTGTTATTTTCTCAGCCTGCTGCTGTGTTTCCCAGTGCTCTCGCCGTCGGAATAACGGACGTACCTGGATAACCATTGCCATCCATATCGACTCCCCCTGATATGGACTGACCGAACATCCGCAGCATGGGGTTTATTGTTTGCCCAGACAGCTTCTGCAGAGGAAAACACACCAGTGAAATCTGTCAGCAACGCAAAGAATCCTCTAACCAAACAAAACTCCAAAAATACCTTCAAGCTTGATTTTCATAGCCACCAGGGATCTTTTCCATGGGCTGGAAGTGCTGCACATCTGCAGGTTTGCACTTCACCCACGCAGCCCTGAGCAGGAAGGCTGGTGACTGCAGGAAGCCCTTCTGCTCTGGGCCAGGAGGAGGCCAGTGTTGACTTGGTTTCAAAAACACACCTGCATTACAACCCTCATGCAGAACCAAGCAAAATAAAGAACACATCAAACAGATTTCTTGGGGGGGGGGAAGTAAGAAATTTAACTGCACCCTAGAGATTTTATGCCTTTTTTTTTTTCTACATTACCCTCATTTCTGCAAATCAAAGTTTTAAGTGCCATCTTAACAAAATTAATGATTAATTGAAACAGAAAATCCTGCACAACTATTCCTTTTCACAAAGTTTGCCAGCATACTCAAAGTCAAGATGATTAATTTTCATCCCACTTGGAAATTCTGGTTTCCATCAGCTATTATGCAGTATTTTGTGTCAGTTTGGAAGCTGTATCTCATTTCCGCCTCCCCAGCGCAAAGATTAATTAACTTCTAACACAGCTTCTTTTTTTTAATTACTAACACAAAAACTTTCACTAAACGGTTTGAATCGTAAATGCCTTTGTCTGAAGCAAATTAATATATCAAAATCTCATTTTGTAGGAAGGCAATCAGATGTCTCCCAGCTCTCATTCACTATATTGGGCCACCAGTGTAAGACCTGAACTCAAACCAACATCTGCCTGCAGAAGTTACAGAGGAAAACTATCCCACAAAGTAATTTTGAGTCTGTTGGTGGTGCTTCACAGCTTGCAACATGCAACCAGCTTTTCCTGGCCCTCCCATAAAAGGATATAATATTGGACAAAAGGTCAGACAGGAAATCCATGGAAAAAAAGACAAGTTGAGGGGAAAAAAGATATCCTGCAGTCCTGACAGGCAGTTTAAAGGGAAACCAGTGCTCTGCTGCACACAGATCTCCTTTTCCTACTTACAGGGAGATAAGATTAAGACAACTGGAAGTAACTTCCTCCCCACATTACACTTCTATCACGTTTTTGGGGGGTCCCAGTTAGGGTGGTAAATCCCGCTTGCAAACATCCCAACAGACATCTGCAGGCTATTACAGCCTGGAAGGCAGAGGTGTAACACTGCTCTGCTTTTAAGTACCATGAAGGAAAACAGCAGGCCACAAAGCCAATTAAGCTGCTTCTGCTCACAGCCACTACTAAAGCTGATGAAGGGACATGAGGGAACGACATTGATCAGCAATTTAAATGAAGAAAAGGGGAGAAAAAAAGCTAACAAAACAATGAAAACATATACCTGCAGGCCACTCCTCCACCTCCCTCAGCTTATTTAACAAAGGAAATCTAGGGCATTAAGATGGCTCAGGGGTATAATAATAAGACACAAAAAGTCTTTCACCTCTGGGTTCAAATCCAGGGCTGGTAGGTAAAGAGCTGAAATTGCTACACAGCTTTTTTGGCTGCATGTGGGAGGTGAACTGGTGGTGTGTCTGGTGACCTGCAGCAGACGCTGGGAAATGGCACAGAGACACTGCCCACAAGGAGTGCCCCTTCAGCTGCCTCAGGACATGGGGCAGTGACAGGAATGGTATCAAGAGACAATGACCATGGTACCCTGCCACCCTCCTGAGCTGGGCTTTGTCCTGCTGTCCAAGCCAAGAGGCACAAACCACGACTCCTGGCCTTGTTCCAATGGGGAGGGAGAGATTGCAAGCAGGATGTTTCGCTTCCCACTCTGCTGATCTGGCCTCCTTCAAAAATGTAAAATCTTCCCATGAATGGCAAACAAAAACCCAACAAAATATCTGAGCCTTTTCAGCAAGAGCTGGAAAGCTCCAGGCTTTTCAACAGCCAGAGAAGAACATCCCAACCAATGACTTTCAGCAAGAAACAGGCAGAATCCTCCACATACCACACACTGGTGCATTTTAGAAGTATCCATCAGAGTAATTAAACTTCCTTTTTTTCTAAAAAGTAGCACATGGCATACGCATGATAAAAGGAAGAAGGACTAAACTTCTATGGTCTGTTAGAAGAGTCTCCAATATAACCACTAAACTCTTTAATTCTGCTTAAATTGATTTACTGTGAAAGATCCCACCCAGCAACAAAACAAAACAACCAGAACTTCAAACACACGGAGGGAGGGAACATTCAGGCTCTGTGAAATAAGAAATGTGCTAGACAGAGACTCAGGGACACATGTTGGGCAGCATGAGCATAAATTTATCTTTTCTACTGCGTGGCTATAGCAGCTAAATTGCACTGTGTCATCTCTGTACAAAATGCTATAGCATATCCCAAATGAGATTTTACTTCATAATAATGGTCAGGGGAATGGCACGCAAGAATGGTCTTGTGATATATTGTCACAGTGCAAGGACAGGGTCAACAAGATGAGTAAAGAGGCTTCTGCAGGGTACAAAAGAAAACTTAGTACCTCTTTCTTCTTACTAAGCCTGTTTCTGCAGGAAGAAAGCGCAATCTCCCTGTTCCCCACTGGCTCCTCCATAATCTGTATGCTCAACCTCTCCAGAGTTTTTATTTCTCCTCTGCAGCAGAACTATCTCTAAAAACTGACACTCAAACCCCAAGAGACTTATTTTGCTTCAAGAAGGAAGCTACAGCTGATAACTAAAATAAAAGACAGTGAAAACCATCTCCTGACTAACATAATTTTACCCTACAGCATAGGTAGGGACAAACTTTGGGAGAAGCCATCTTCAAACCAGGACTGAGAAAAGGATGTAGAGCTATGATGAGGCTACCTATAAAGGGACCCCTGAGTATGGTTTATTTCTGCAGGCCCTGCAAAAGTGACTTCAGCCAGATATCATAAACGATAAGTGTCACGTACCATAGAGTACTTAGGTACAATACCATTGGCATCCCCATGGTAAATGTACACTGCTCCTATGTAGTTATCCTCCTTAGGTGCTCCAATGGCAACATCTGTAAAACAGTACAGATTATAAACACTTCACAACCCATCAATCCAACTTCTTCCCAATTTTAGAAGCCAGCTATCCGTAGGAAAATAGCTCCCCATGACAAAGGTGATCAGCAGTTCATGTGAACCCAGCTAGAAGGAACCTATCTTATTTAATGAAAAGCTCATGTCAGGGTAAACTTAAATACACAAATGTATATGATTTTGTACACACATGTGGCTGTGTTGTGCCTAATTAGAAACAGGTGTTTGTTATGAAAATGTGTGTTTATTAACTATCAACCACGCTCAAAAAGTTAACTTACAATCCTTTCAAGATCTCCAATCCAGGGGAACATCAGCTTTGTGAACAAAGACAGCACTGGCAAAACATTTAATGTAGCACTACATTAAGTTGGCTTGAAAACCTAAGGCTCAAAAATTAGCCTGGGTATATTAAATGGATAGGCAGGAAGAAAAAAAGCCTGCCATGGGTACACTTTCAAATTACACTTGATCTAATTTAACTGCAAATGCCTGCAGAAAGAGTGATCCCACCTCCCATTTGCCTCTTCTACTTGGATGTAGGGACTACACAGCTGCTAAAATTAAACTCTTCAATAGCTTCATACCCACAGACTGATTCAACTCACTCTGCAGTGTCTCCATCACCATAACTGACCCACAAGTAGCACTAAGAACACACAAATGCATGTCCAGGTGCAGAGGGAGAGCATGCCCATTTGTCAGGGCAACCTGCAGTGAGGTTGGGTTAGGCTTAATAGGATACTGCACCCTGAGTGGCCTGGAAGAAATAAATTCAGGCACACACTAAGTTGACCTTCGTTTGGAAATCCTTCATCTGCACTGCCAGAAATCAGGGCAGAAAAGGTGCCAGCATCAACACTTTACTCTCACCTATTGCTGTCACAGCATGCAAAAGGAGCAGTGGTAGAATAAAGCAAAGGAGAGAAATTATTAATAGAGTGCATGCTATCAGGAGTGTGAAGCTACTTCTTAATTACACTTCATGGTAAGAAAGGCAATTATGTCAACAAAACTGGAAAGGCTTGAAGACATAAGGAAATGGGAAAGAAGAAAAGCCAGACATAGGTTTCTGTTTTGTTTGGGTATCTAAAGCGATTTATAAACCTTACAGTGAAGAAGAAAATGCAACAGCAAGGAAAGCAAAGCAATCTTAATGAGATTGGGGTGTGAGTTGCTTGGACACAGACTGAACCCTCATCAAGGACAATCAGCTACAAAAGCCTTTAGCAGACAAATCCTATGCAAGAACATTTATCCTTAGTGTGAGCCCAGGTGCCGATCAGGACTGGAGGAACAATGGATGCCACACAGCACCCAGCCATGGGAGACCAGCAGTGTCACCAGTCCTGCTAGCATTTCCAGAGCAATGGCCCAGGAGGAAATCCCACCGACCTGGGAAGCCATCGTCATCAATGTCACCGAGGGCAGCCATGCTCTCCCCAAAGTGTGCGTTGTAGGCACCATCACCGTCCAGGACAAGCTGCTCTTCCAGCACTCCCTAGCAAGCAGGAAATAAAACAAAGTCAGGGAAATGGTGCAAGCCCTGGACAAGGCCAGTTTTCCCCATGGGAGTTGCCCACACACTGTGGGAAGCACCTGGGGCCCAGCTGCAGCCTGACTCTCACCCTCACTGCACACAGATCACCTGGGTGCTAAAAATCTAATTTATTTGGGTTTTTAACCTTCTGTCTTTTAGTTTTAAGGAATGGGGAGGTAGGGGGGTAGAAGGAGCGCATGAGTGGTATAACTAAAATGCTAAATTAACTAAATGATAACTCAGTGATGTAACAAAATGCAGTCACAGGGCTTGGTGAGCTCCTGAAGGTTTCCAGATGCCTGAAACATAACAGCCCAGAGCTTGCTTTACTGGCAGATTACATCTGAGCAGTGAAATCCTCAGCCCAGGCTTGTTCAGCTAAACTCCAGTAAGTTAAGGACAATTTCCCCTAAGCAAAGAACATTTGGGCAATCAGATTTGAAAACTTTTTAAGTACTGGACAAAAGGATTAAAGCAAAGTCCCCAAAAAGCCTTCTGAAATGAAGAATAAGGAGAGAGATTTAATGAAATAGAGGCAGAAGAAAGTTCAGAATAAAGTAGCTTTGTACTCCTATTCCATGAGAAGCCTTATATGGATCTGGTATTTCTTGCCCACCCACTTTCTGGTCAGATACATAAGCTTTGGTTTCTTGCAGTCTTCCCTCAAGGGAAAAGGAACATTTCCACAAGAAAACAAAATTTAGTTATGCAATCCAACTCTGTACCCACCTCAAGGGTTGTTTTGTTTTGTTTTTGCTTCCTTTGTGAATGAGAGTAAACTGCGCTCTGGAACATGTAATAAAATCTCTTTCATGGCTGCGGGGAGTTGCTGACTTTAAGAAAATCCCACATAATGAAATTGAAACACAACAGAGAGAAGACAGGCAGGCCTGTATGTGCAACTCATTTCTTAGCAGCCCTCACAGGAAAGGGCAAAATGCAAGTGTATTAAATCTAGCATCACTACCCATGCTTGTATTAAAATGCAGTTTTCTCTCGATCTGCTGCAACAACCTTTTAAGCAACAGTGCTTGCAGAATGAAACAGAGTTTAAAATGACCAAAGCCCAAAATAAAACCCACAAACCTGCAAGTCATTTTTTCCGCAGGAGTGTAAGAAACTCCTACTACTTTCTTGACTGTTTTATAAAAGATCAAAATGAACTCATGTGTGCTCTCACTGTGAGCAAGAAATGCTAGATTTTATCTGCTTGGCATTCTGGACCCTATCCTGAGGACTCAGCAGCAACACTGCGATATAAGAAGTGTGACAGTCTGTGGATCAAACTGAAAAAGTAAAGCTCATTTAAAGGAGGAAGAATAATAGAAAATAAAACTACACCAAAAGTAATTCTGAAGTCTCCCAAACGCTGCCAACAGGTTTGGGACCTGAATATTAAATACATAATAATAGGTAAACAATCACTGTTTTTCTACAAATATGACGTAAGAATTATCTTGTTTTGCCTATGCAAGAAAATTCCAATACTGCTGTTGGGTCATGTGAAATCCAACAGTGACAACTGATAAGACTTTTCTACTAAAGGGGCATAATGTAAAGATAAAGGGAATTCAACCTCTGGCTTCTCCTTACAACTCCTAAATCTCCAGACATTTTTGTTTTGAAGTGTAGGTTCCACTGACCACCCAAAAACACAAAGGAAAACTCAGTCAAAGCTGCTGACTCTTACTTGGTTTTGGCATCAAATTCATGTAAAGCCACAAATACCACCAAGTTTCAACATAAAACCAGAAACTTTCCCAGACCTCCTCGAAAGTTTCACAGCTCTGTGATGAATGTGGGCTGATGTCTGGGAAACCACGATACCAGATAGTTTTCCGTGACTTCATGCTCTGCTGGAGACATACAGAGCCCCACTATTTGAGACATCAAGCTTCACCATGCAGTGCTGGAAGGACATCAGTGTTACCCAGCCCAGACCCACGCCCTCATTCCTTACCGAGTCATCTCCTGTACATACTCACGTTTCCTCTGTTGATATAGACTGTGACTTGACCCTCATCTCTGATCTCAGAAAACATAGGTGCTCCGACCAGCAGGTCTGACAACCCGTCAGAGTTCAGATCAACTGCACATAAGGAGGAGCCAAAGTAAGAGCCCATCTGTAACCAAGCCGAGTCACAACAAAGCATTCAGTATCTGCCCACACACAGGAGGAAATCATTTAGGCGTGTTTTGTATTTTTTTTAATTTCAAATGATGACTTGCTGCTTTATCACTCACAAGCACTCCTACAGAGAAAGCTAGGGGATAATTCTGGCAGGAATTAAACACTTTACTGTAACAGTGCATCAGCTTGGATGTTTTACCAACAGAATAAAATTTATACCCTGAGACATGCTTAAGTGAGACACTTAAAGAGCTTTCTTAGACTAGCTTTCACTTCTCAAATGCTTAAAACCAAGAAGGGATGAAATAAGTTTCCCAGACCAAGACCTGGCTAGTGATTATTCATGCCTGGTGCCAGACTTCCTAAAGAGACTTGGGGACTGGGTACCACAGATCTTCTGGGGATACCTTAATGAAATAAAGAAAATAAAAAAGAAAAATGGGCAAGAGGTAGGGTATCCATAAAAAGAGGCATCTGAAATTACCTCTCTATTGTGGTCTGTCTTCCCCTGCTCTGTTTCTATTTATTTGTATCAGTCACCCTCAAATAGCAGTACTGGTTGTGGGTTTTGATCACAGCCTTTCCTCTCACGTACGGGAAGGTGAGTTGACACAGAAAGAAGACTTTCAATAAAAGCTTTTCAGCTGACACACAAAAAACCTAAGCCACTTTCAATCTCCAGTTATTACTGCTTGATAAAACTGAATTGCTTAAATTTAAGAAATACCT
Source organism: Aegotheles bennettii (assembly GCA_013398125.1). NCBI lineage: Eukaryota > Metazoa > Chordata > Aves > Caprimulgiformes > Aegothelidae > Aegotheles > Aegotheles bennettii. The sequence goes on from VZRW01001595.1 coordinate 476,509, forward strand.
TCATTTCATTACATATTTTTTGATGTGGGTTAGTATTAAATGCTGACAGTCTCCCTAACAGCACCCACATTACAAATTTCAAAACACATTTAAACACAAAAAAGAAACCAAAAGCAAGAATGATATTTCACCCTTATTTCATCCACTTCTGCTAAGGTACCACGGCATATTCTTTGAGACCAACTGCAAACCATTGTCTCCAAATTAAAAGATACTTCTGTAGGAAAATTGGAAAGATATCACTTCTTATTTGAAACAGAGAGCTGTTTACATAGTAGGAAAAATTGAGGTTACAGAAATAATTGCCTAGGTTAAAAGAGAATGAATCACATTTCTTGCATGCTTTTACATTCCTCATCGTGGATCTCTAACCCACTGCCTTCCACTCCTGATAAGTTTAGATGCACGAGCCAGAGCTACTGGGCATGCTAGGAGATGGGCAGCAGCAACTCTATTCTACACAGTCCGTAAGATTTAAAAGCTGCTAAATATATATAGTGGGGTGAGTTAAGGATAGAGTTTCAGTTTGTAATTCAGATTCTTGTGTTTGTGTGGGTTTAAGGTCAGACCTCAAACATCATTTGATTCCAGTTATTTTGTAGCTTAAGTCCCCTTGCGGCTATTTTATTTGTTTGGTTTTTTTAATCCACTAAGGTTTTAAAACAAATTTCTCATGGGTAAGGAGCGAAAGTTATGAAAAGCATTTCACTGTGTATTCAGGCAGTTTTCAGGGAAAGGCTGTTATTTATTTAACTGCAACATGGTACGTCTGCAGCGTGGGTGAGTTCACGGTGATGTGAGAACCTGAAGTTTGTGCACTTAACATTTGTAACAAGGCACTGCATTTTCTTTTTTTCTTGTCTGCATTTGATTTCCTAGTTCAGCCTCCAGCAATAAAAAAGAGAAGGAAGAAAGTGGCCTGCTTTAATGTCTGTCTAACAAGAATGTCAGAGCAATGAACTTTCACACCACTGGGGAGGACGCAGCATTTTGTCAGAGCTCACTTCCAGGCAATGCTCATTGCTGAGCACGTCTGGTTATATTTCAATCACAAAACAAAGAAAGGGTGATTTAGGACAGCCTTCTCTTTAAAATTTCAATTTTAGAGAATTTGTAGAAGGCAGATGCCAATGAGGAAGGCGAAGATAACAGCCTAGAAGTACTTGGAAGGATGTAAATACTTGATTAGTTAAGTTACATATGAGAATAACACAATTAAATTGAAAAAGGAAAGTTTTTGGCTGAGACCTGGATACTTCCTGATAGCTCTGTTTATTAGGCTGAGGAATAGTTCTCCAGGAGCACATCCTTAGGGACATTTAAAAGTCAACAGAGAAAGAAATTAACAGGAAGCAATCAAACACAGGAGATGCCCTGGATGAACTGGGAGGTCTTTTCCTTTCAAGATGTCTGAAATTCTGATAGTGCAGAGAAAGACAAATTTTGGAGAGGCCCTAAAATACAAGTCATACCATCCACCTACACATCCTTGAAGTTTTCCTCCACTCTAGTCATGTTTTTAAAGACTGCAACTGGGTTTTGATGGGAAAAAATAGCAAGACACGCTACCACTCCCAACCTGATGATACAGTCAAACACTTTGGATCCATCTGAGGGTGGCAGGTCTCACTAGAGCCACAAGCCACTAGTAACGTTTTTCTTCTGTATTTCCTCTCTGTCTAGGAGAACACAGGCAACCCCAGGTATGCAGTATTGTTTCCTCATTGTGTTATTCCCAAATAAGACATCTTTTTGTTGTTACCTGTAGTTAGACATACTGTCCACTCTATTTCCCCTGCAACATATCTCAAGCAAGCCCCCAGTGAAGAACACAAGCTGTTCCCCAAACACATTACCCAGGGGGACCTGGATCTCACCAGCATTCACTAAATTTCATGGGTGAGGGTGGGCTGGGGGGTGTCAGTTCTAAGACAGCAGTCCTAAGAGCAAAATGCAGGACTGATTCATGGCAGGCAGGATTCATGGGCAGATTTCCCAGAGGGAAATCATCATCTCTTGAGGTAACAAAGCTGCTTCTCCCCAAAACAGCACAACTCTAATATCTGCCCTGTCACAGCACGACACAGAAAAACAGAATGGGGCTTTGTGTATTAAACTAAGCTCTGGGCTTCCCACACCTCCCAGTAACACCTACTAAGAGGAAATCTCTATGTTTAGGCTCACCTGGCACCCCATGTCTCAGATGGCAACAGTAGAAGCTGATGCTACATTTGTGTAAAGTTAAAGGAACCACTACTACAATTTTCAGCAAGAACTTCAATTTCATTCACATGAGCATTGAGCAGACATTCCAGCCATGAACGCTACAGGAGAAAGTGCACACGGCTGCTATGCACAATAGGTTTAGCTTTCCTGGTAGGACAAGAAGAAACAGAATTTGCTTGACAACTGATCAAGCAATGGAATGAAAATGATGCTCTGCCATTCTATCTCCCTTCTCTACCCCTTAAAAGAAAACAAACGTACATAAAAGCTCACCTTTTTTCCTGAAGCCTGAAAAACCTTTATTAGAGAGCCTGATCGTCTGTCTGTTCTGAAAATATAAACCTGAAAAGGGAAAAAAAAAAAAAGAAGAAAAAAGTTAACCAATACTAACTGCAAAGCACATAATGGTACAGCACTGGTGTTGTCTTGGTATATCTAAATCATGATCACGGCCATGGCTATTGCCAAGATCCAATTTTAAGACCACTTTATTGCTCAGTCTTCTTTTAAAAGACAAAACAGAGTTCCCTGTTTTTCTGATGAATCACAGGCCTCTTATCACAAGAAATGCCTCAACAGGATCTCATCGCCTACTTTTTTGGTGCGCATGTGAGTATGTGCACATATGAGTATTTAAAAGTGCCTGGTAAAGAAACTTTTCAACTCTCAAACAAGGGCCTGGCAACAAGCAGGGCAAAAGGCTGAGAAGGCATAACCCTGCTCACCTTCCCTTATCCAGCCTTCCCTTCTCAGGGAAGCCTGCACATACTGCACTGCAAACTTCACCATGCATTAGGAAAGGGCAGAGTAGAAATCGCAATAGGACCATCCAAGGCATTTGTGCTGTTTCTGTCTGGAACCATTTGTAAATCAGAAAACTATTAAAACATAGTCCACTCATTGCTCATTTCCACAGGAGAAACTGTTTTACTGAGAACTCTTGGGACTAATAGTCTTGATGCAAGTTCAGTAATAGATCTTGTACCAAAATTTAAGATCTAAAACAAACAGCTTGTAGGAAGAGACTCTCTTGGACAGAAAGGCTGGCTCAGTCAGTGTTTGAGACTCCTCCAGCGTTTGTCAGGCTCCCTACTAGCAGGTGCTCATGCAGTTTGCAGGGCAGAGAATCCCTTACTTCCAAGGCCGTGTGGCAGAGCCAAACACTTGACATAGTTCAGTGTGTGGCAAGTTATTAATAGGTGGTGAGACAGAGTTCAAAGCTGTTTTCAGCCGAGAACACAGCCCAGATTTACTGTGGAGAATTGCTCTAGATATAAAGGACTCCCCAGGTCTTGCAGGGACACATTTATCAGCGAGAGGACATTGCCAGGTGTCACAACTCCAAACCCAGTCTTACTAACAACACTCCTGGTGACTTTAAAGAAATGACTCCGTCTCATTAAGTGTCTTGGCTTTACCTTCAGTGAAAAGAGTGCAACAATGCTACTTGCTTTCTATCAGGGAAGTGAAAAGGATTAGTTTATTAGAGAGTGTGGAAAGCACAACAGGACTGCTCAGCATAATGTCCGCTACTCAACACCTCTTACTGCCCCTTTGCCATGCATTCCTGCTACCCACATCCCACACCAAGGGAGAATAACAGGAGTTGTTGCAACTAGAGCAAGAGTCTTTAAGCTACAGGGCCAGCTGCTTTCTCATGGATGTCATATTAGCAGCTGTTCTTTTTTTCCCCTCCTTGTACAGAAATTAAATCTGTTCCACAGAGAAAATGAATTGGAAGAAAGGTGCATTGGAACAGCCGTAACAGAGTACCTGGGATATGGAAACTGTGTCTTTCCCAGATACATCTCCTAGTAGCAACTGCGCTGCTACCATATGCCATATGTTCTAGTCATGACAAATCAGGTGTGTGTACCAAGTACATCCTCTACTTTTATTCTATTTTCCCCATTTGCACTGCTGCCCTCTGGGACACTGTTACTGCCAGAAACACCTGCTTAAACCACAGGATAGCGCTGCTGGTAATGTAGACCTCTCACTCCTTATTGTTATGACTCAGCTACAACTGATGTAGGAGGAGTGCCATAGGGAGGAAGATGGAAGAGGGGTATAGGACATCACTGCTCAAGCACATGGTGGCAGCAGGCCCCAGAAGGACCAGATTTTGAGGAAAGAGGGGCAAAAGAAGATCCTTTACATCCTTTCCCTCCCTCTCCACACTCCCACTTCTCTGCCTTTGTTTCAGAAGTATATAGGGGTCACAGTGCTCACTCTCACCCTGCTCCTGATAGCAACCAAGTTACTCAACACAGGAACAAGCAGGCACACCTAACTCACCAGTCACCTCCATCTAGTTGTTAACTTGCTTACATCTTTAGGACAAACATGTATGCCTACAGGATGCCTTTCTTTTTTTGCTTCTCAAGACCCTATCACCAAGAATTTAAGTACAGCTGGCAGAAACCCAGATTCTAATCCACTAAACATCAGAATACTATTAAGTTTCCAAAGAGATATCAAATTGCCCAGTAAATTGGCATTTCATGCTATTAGAGATGCTACCCTGAAGTAAATACTGAAACAGACAACATGGAGAAAGCTTTGTCAAATGTATGAAGAAAAAAGCAGCAAAACTCTTTTCCAAGGTTTTTTTCTCCAGGCAAGGTTTAAGTGATACCTATATGTTACAAATCCTAAACAGAAGTGGTGTGAAGTAGAGGTTGCCAGTGTCATGGTAAAATTACTCCTTTAAGGATTTGGTGTGAGACGGAGGAAAGCGAGGGAAGAATGATGTGAGGCACCAGGAAGAAGAGGTGGAGAAAATTTGATGACTTCAAACCGTCTCACCTCTCACCTGCACAGTGCTCCAAAACTACCCTGTTGACAAAAAACTCTTGGCTTCTCAGACATGTGGGAACTGCATGAATATTACTTTTTTTTTTGCCCTGTTGCATCCAACCACATTATTGTTTGACAAAAAGCCGCACCTTTCCGATGCCTCCATCCTGGGGAGCTCCTCCTACAATGTCCGTGGTAGATGGCTGAGAGAAATGACCTGCTGTCACTGCATATCCTGAGTGGAAGATGGGATGTGGTGGGAGAGAAGAGAGGAAATAAATAAAAAACTAAATAAATAAAGCATCCAAAAGCAAAGAACCTGAGAAACGGGGTCAACCAGCTGGATCACACTCATTGAGTTTCACCGCTGCTCCTGGGCTGCGCAGTGTTAGCATTCAGCAACTGTTCTGCCCAGAATGCACCATTATTCAGCTCAAGAGCTCACAGAGGTGGGAAACAACAGTATGCCCTCCAATACTCTTCCAAAAGCTGAGAGAAGGAAGGTATGTATGGAGCTTGGCAAGGGACACTCGAAGCAGGTATGGGGAGCAATTTGATAACCACAAGTCCAGGAAGGGAAGCAATAAGAACATGCACACACAAACAGAGCAAAGAAACCACAACATCACAGAGAAAGTATCCCATCAGACAGCAACAGTCTCACAGACCAGACAGAAGTATCTTCCTTTGACTAAAATCACTGCCCAGGAAGGCTTGGAAAATTACGTGCCTTTTTGTTTGGGGGGGAAGTACAGTAGTCAAAGAGGTCAGAGAAGTTAATGGCTTGAAGAGATTTTTGTTTAGGTAAGAAGAAAAATAGGAAGACAGATCAAAGAAAGAAAGAGTGTATTTGAAAGAAGGAGATCAAAGATTCAGTCTTATTTGATACATTAAAATGATATATAGTAACGAAAGAAGAGTAGTGCTTTGCTTCTAAGACTGTCCTATATTTGTCTTGCTCTTCTGCCATAAATTATGAGACTCTTGTCTACATGGTAAACACTATAATTCAGGTCTATCAGTGCCAAAACCTATTTATGTCTTTAAATACGTATATATATATATATACTCCTCATTTCACCATCGCCAAGCAGCATCTTCCATTTTTTTAAAGACTAAAAGTTGAGGGGAAAAAGAGAGGTCAGTGCAAGCCTTTAATCAAACAATATCAGACTACTGACTGTTTGAAATGCCTTCTACGTCTCAATGGTCTTAAGCACTGGGGATTAGGTGGAAGGCTTTAAATTAAACCTCCTTCTGTTGCCAGTGACTCACTCACATGGTGCTATTTGTGTTGCAATAAACTTGTATCTGCAATATACATTCTGTAATTATATGTTGTACCCATTTTAAAGACAGGTGTAAGCAGCCTAACCAAGGACAAATAATTTGTCCATCACAGGGCAAAAGCAAGAATGTAGGAGGCCCACTACCACCCAACCTTCTTTTCAGTTAAAATGCATTTTCTGTACTAGTAAAAAAAAAATATAGTGAAGTTTTTTTAAAACAAGCAAATAAAAATGTAATATCCTGGCTGTTTCTTTGCTTATATTTCTTTCCAAGTAGGTAACCCTTTAATTCAGACATTTTTCCTGTCACACTTTTCATAAAATTACTCTACACCACCAAAAAAGAAAATCAGTATCAACTTTATAGCCTCAAAGCCTTGAAATATGTTGTTGGACTAATCCATTCCTACAGTGAGCACCAGAAAGCTGCTTACCAAGGTACGTGTACCGCCGGGCTATCACAGCATCATCGTTCAGCTTGTAATACGTGTTGTCAGTGAGATTCAGTACTTTGACAGTTCCTGTCCAATAATAAGATCCTGGTGCCCCCATGATGACCAGCTCCTACAACAGAAAAAAACGGTAGGGCGTGGGGAAAAGGATGAGGAAAAAAATAAATAACAATCAAAACTTGACAAAAATTCATGCTTTATATAGTAATGGAGAAGGGACAGGATATTAAAACACCAATTACAAGCCCATCTATAACTAACTCCATTCTGTGTGCTTGTAGAGGAAATCCTTCTTCCCAAACATGGAGGTCACTGCACACACCCTAGAGACACACAATCTCCCCTTTTTATAGTCCACTTCTGCTCAGCTGTTCTGCCACTTCAATAGAAGACCATCAAAATTATTCCTGCTAACACAGCCCTCCCAAAATCTCTCTCTACCTGCTACCTTTCCCAAACATCTTCCAGAAGACCTGAAGATCTCCACCAAGTGACAGGAGCATCCCAGCCCACCCAGACCCACCACCCAGTTACTGACCGCTTTAATGCTGGCTGACTTGCTATACCAACCAATCATGAAGGATACAGCACAAAGGATTTTGATTTCATAACTATGAAGCTAAAGAGCTGCCATGCACTCAACAAGCAAGGTGTACGTTATGTCACGATTGGAACATTTAGCCTTGCTTTGTCCTCAGATACACTCTGCTCTACAAGACAACCTGGCTATAGTTCATTGCAGACACCCAGCATGATTCAGCATTTTAAAAAACTAGAAATCAGGCCAAGTTTGATCCAGCATCCAAGGGTAGATGCTCATGGATAGTGCTTTGAATCAAAATCAAAGGTACATTCATATGTGAGAGAGATTGTGAAAATGTTGCCTCAAAGCACACAGCATCCTTGCAGGATGTGTTTTTAAATACCTCTAGCAAGGGACCAAATTAAGCCTGGGAAGTATTAAGCCTAGTTAAGTTCTCCAGCCCTGGTGGAGACACAAGGACAGCTGCTTTGCCTCCCATCTCCATTCCATGCAAGGCCACGGGTGAACTCCACCCTTGTGGGAAAACACTCCCACGCCTGGGACCCGTTCGGGTGACCAGTTCCAGTTGGGGGGAGACACTGAACAAGGGATTTTCCTAATAAGATTACAGGGACAGGACTGCAAACCCAACCAAAGAGCAGGACGTGCTTGGCAACAGCTTTTTTTCCTTGGGAGGGGCTGTGCCCTTGAGGTCAAGGGATCATTTACCGGCAGGAACGACTACCATCAGCAGTGCTGAATATATGGTAGGGGCTTGCCTGTTTGACCCAAAAAGCCATTTATCTGTGTGTTTCCTGCTCAGTGAGCTGCTGTTGGGCTGAAGCAATGAAAGTTCAAAGATATCTTTTGAACTAGGGTAGGAAAGGAGGATTTAAAGCATGGGAACAGAAACAAGCTGGGGAGAGCAGACAAGCCAGGAAACAGCTGCTGCTGGCTGAACATCCAGTTATCAGACAGTGCCACTGTGGCAACATTGCCTGCCATCCCAGTTCACTCAGAAATCACTTTTTGCTTTTCCAGAGAGGACACCTTTATTCTGCTTATATAAGCCTGGACAATAAATTCTGCAGACCAGTGCATATGTCATTAGGAGTGAGTATATACTTGACATGACAGTAAGAAGGAGCCTGCCACTGAAATAGCTTTTTTTCCCCTTAAAAATCAAAACAAACAAAAAAACCCCAAAACAAACAAAACAAACAAAAAAACCACTCCACCTCCCATAACCCCAACCCTGAAACATTACAAAAAAACACATCAATACATACATTCATCTTCAACATGACTAAAACATGGCTGATAAGAGTTCTGCCCAGGAAAGATATGGTCTATCCAGATATCTCTGGATATGCTCTGGAGCATGTATTTTACCATGCTACTTTTTCTCCATCTTTTTGAAATAAAGAACTGAAGCAGAACTAAAAAAAAGAGTGTTTATCTTATGTATGTACACGTATGTGTGTGTGCATTCATATATTCACACAGATGCATATACCTACACGTACGTAAACAGAAACAAAGCCATTCAGGGAGGATTGTTTTACATCAGCACTTAAAGAGATACCTCCATGCAAGTTTTGCGATGTACACAATCAAAATATTCCCTAAGGATGCTTCCTAGAGTCAATTCACACATCACTGGGCAGGCATTGTGCAAGATGCAGGCGGCTGGGAGGCTGGATGAGGCAGGAGGGTGTTGGCAGGAAGGGACCACGCTCAGCACTCAGCCCACTGTTCAACCCATGCTCGGGGCTCCCCTCCTAGGTCATGGAGAAAAAGAGCCCCACACTAAGCCCATCTCTTCCATGTGTGCACCCCTGCTCACCTCAGTGAAGAAGCCTGCGATCCCTGCCTGGCACGAGCCATGCTCCTCCCCGTATTTCTTCTTGTACTCTGGATGGGAAAAGGGAAGAAAGCAAACTGTGGTCATTCCTGGCATGGCTCACACTCTCCACCTGAACCACCTGCATCGCTACACACACCAACTCTGCACTAGCAGGTTTAATCCTCAGGCCCATCACTACCTCACAGAAATGATTTTCCCCTACGACAGCCATCAAAGCCCCCATAAACATTTCTGGTGGAGGGATGCTTCAGGAGTGATGGTGGATGCCCCAGGAGTGAGGTGGTGGATGGGGAGAGGGCACTGCATTTCTAAGTGATCAGGCAACAGTCTCACCTGGGGGATGCTCAGGTCTGCTGCTTTTCATGGACACATGCTCAGAGCTTCCAGTTCACAGGGGACCCGACCAGCATTACTACAGTTTTTGTTTCTGTATTTTACGTAGCAATTGTTTCCCCTATCAAACCTGAGGAATTTTTACTTCATTTTTTCACAGAATAGGAAAAAAATGTTTTCAGAAATACATTAAGTTCAAGGAGCAGTGGGAGAGGAAGAAAACAGAAAAAAAAGAAAATCACTTTCCATCCTGCCTTAATCCAAACATTTTCAGTTTAAGAGTTTCTGAAACTTAGACCTGGATCAGAACATTTGCAGGCTTTTTCCAGAATATTATTTTAAATATTTATCACACTAATGAGTGCCCAGCTTCAGCATATTGCCACCTCCTGTATATTACAGTAATTCAGGCTCCAAAAACATTCACTGTATAGCCTGGTAACTGTGATTATTGTTTTTTTTCTTTTAAGTAAGCACCATTAACTCATTGCTAAATAATAAAAATTCTAATGACATCAATGAGCAAATTGCCTCTTTGCAACCAAGCAAATTCCTTTTCAGTTGCATTTTTTTTATTGAAGATCAAAAGTAATTAATTATATATTGCTGCCTTCTCACAGAATTTTTTCAAACTATTGTACACACACCCCACTCCCCCTTCATATTATATATAGTCTCTTCCTAACATCATAAAGATGCTCAGATTTTAAGGAATTTGCTGAGGTCATATAGATTGCATAGGGAGAGGTTTAATTGGAGAGACCATGCAGAACAGTGACTTGATCCACAAATTACAGTCCAAATGCCTAATGCCTTTGGCCGAGGCTGGGTCCTGCCAAAGCAGCTGTGTGTCCTGGCTGACCAGGAGGGTCAGAAGCACACTTGGGTTTCCTAGTGAGAATGCATGACAAAAATTCCACTGAGAAACGAAGCCTATATTTGCTCATGGCTACTCAGCAGGTACTGGGGCTCTGAATCACTAGCTCTCCACATATAGTCTCTCACAGAGCCTGGTACTCCCTGCCTGGGGGAAAAAATATTTGTTTATTGATATGAACATTTTTTTATTCAGAGAGCCAAGGAGATGGCGTTTCTCCCTCGGGCATTTCCTGAAAAATAATATAAAGGCCCTGCCTTCACTACAGCCAGATTCCCACCCTTGCAAAGGACGAAATGCATCAAGTTCTACATCCATCTTATTCACTTTCAGTTCCAGCTGAGATCTTCCCTTTACATGATGTACTGAAGTGTGGACAGACCTTGCCTCTTCCCAGTTTTGCACTCAATCCACTGTAATTCCCAGGTGCTTGCAATTTGAAACAAAACACTGCTAACCACCGTGGCCCTGGAGGTATGGAAGTATCCTTCTGCTTGACCTGCTAAACTTGGCAGGAGGCTTTTGTAATGCCAGAGTTTGAAGCTTTAGAGACTACCTTTCTAAACCCTTTATGGGAAATATTTATATTTTTCGGTGGAGGCCAAGGTTCAGGCAGCACAAGCAAGCACCATGCCCTGCCTGAAAAGCCACCCCGGGACTACCCAGCCCTGACACCACAGTGCCCACTCTCCTTTTAGGCACTAGAGGCCACAGTCCCTGCTAGATCTTGTTCATGACTCAGAACATGGCCTCTTAAGCACCAAATGAGCCCCCCCATCTCGGACACGAGCCGAGAGGACTTCTCACACACATCTATTTCTTTTGAGACCAAGCCTTGATGGAGCTCTGTGTCAGGCCCATAACCAACCCCTGCAAGTAGGCCCCGCTGACAATTTGATGGATTTAAAATGTTGTAGTTCCCTATAAAATTGTGTTACACTTGGCTCACAGTTTCTTTAAGTGTCTCCTTTGAAAAACACAGGGCTCAATTTGCTTTAAAATAAAAGAGGAAAATTGCCATAGGATATTTAGCTTGCACAGTGAAAGACTTAGGCCAGGCAAATAATGGCACAACTGAGGGGAATGCCTCAGCATGGGATGGGGGGGAAATGAAACTTGGTTATTATTTTGGATTTTCAAATTTCTCCTTCTCTTCTTTTATAAACAGGGCTTTTTTCACCATTCAGCAACACATAAAAGCCCCCAAAGCAATGGTGGCTTCCTCAGCCATCAGAGCTTCGCCACAGACTTGGGTGAGGCCCGAACACCTCCCACCCATTGCCCTCCATGACTCCAGCTGCCTGAGAGACCCCAACCCTCCACCCACACAAACCATCCCCTGAATTCAGCCCCAAAGGAAACCCAGGGGCATGGAAAACCATAGGACAGCAGAAGGAATGGCAGCAGTTTTAGCAATGGAACAAGGCAGCTGTTCAAGGGTGGTAGATGGATAGAATCATAGAATCATAGAATCATTATGGTTGGAAGGGACCTCCAGGGGCATCAAGTCCAACCTTTATCCCATCATATTCCTAACCATTGGACCATTAGACCATGGCTTCAAGTGCCTTATCAACCCATTTTTTGAACACCCCCAGGGACAGTGACTCCACCACCTCCCTGGGCAGCCCATTCCAGTGCCCAACCACCTTCTCAGTAAAGAACTTCTTCCGTAGCTTCATGCGGCTGCGTTTAACGAACATGCAAAATTGCTTTGTTTCTTAGGATAAACAGAGGATTTTCTTCTGATAAAACAACACATGCACAAAAATTAAACTGTTTCTACAACCAAGTCATAAAGCTTATTGAATCCAAAGCATTGCTTTATTACAATACAATATTGCCCACTTTAAAAAAAAAAGCTACCAAATTCAGATCTAGGAGTAATTTGAAACAAAACCCCCAACAACAGAGGACACAACACAGCTGATCTTCATCAGCAATATATGTATTAGAAAAGGAACAGAATCACACATTATTTTTTTCATTGTCAGGCAATGAAAAAACAATTCTTTAAATGAACCAAATTATTACTAATTGCAATGCATAAGGAATGGAGGAAAGATTTGGTGGTTTAAATGGTTGTATAATAAGCTGAGTTGGTACATCCACTGAAGCTCATACTTTCACAGACATTGTTTTACAGCTTTCTGTGATGCTCAGTGTTTTTTAAGTCACTTATATTGCCAGTACTATCTGCTTGAACCAACAGCCCTACATTTCACTTAGCTTATTAGTTACACTTTGGTTGTAACAGTGGGTAGACAGGAATGGAACATTTCAAGTAAATTCAGAGTTTGGATATAACCAGTACTTCTGTGAACTGAAGAAAAGACATCAAAATATTTTGACTTTAATAAATACCTGACAGTACTTCTCATGGAAAAAAAGACCTTACAGAAGAAGAATAAATGGATTCATTACAGTAGCACAGCATGACACACAGCAATGATGCAAAGCAATGACCGTTCTTCCTCCTTACAGGTATCAAGCCTCCATCATATCACCACAGGATGTGAGCACATTGCACATATCAATTAACCTGTTTTCCTAACGCCTTTGAGAGAAGACAGCTTTAGTGGTGTTTTGCAAGAGGAAACAGAAGCACAGAGGCTCAAACACCTCAGACATAAAGGCTGTTTGAGTGTTTAAAGCTTCACAGAGCAGATTTTGGGGGGGTCCAGACAGAGGCAGTCCTCCCCAGGGAACCAGGAGCCCAGCCCACACAGACTCTGGGCTCCTGGTCTGCAGCATAAACTTTTCAGCACAAAACCACAGCTCCTTATCAGCCAGACTAACTCCCATCTGCAGTACTGTATGCTCCTCTCCACACTCCTTCCCAGCCAAGCAATCAGGGTCACAGTCCAGAGCAGCACCCCATGTCCTGGACTGTCATATCCCAACCCCACAGACCTCTGCCTCCTACCTAGAGCAGGCCTGCTTCTACCAAGCAGCAGCAGAGCCCAAAATGCATGAAAACCAAGACTGCTTCTACTTCCCCTCCACTTCAGTGCACTGCACTGACACTTGTCACTCCTATGACCCTGCCACTATCCATCCATTCATCCATCAATGCAGTGAAATGATCAACCAGCAGGAAACCAAGCAGTTACTGTGTCAGCTCTCAGCTTTTGCACACTTGAATAGCAACATTTCCTTGAGGTTTAGATATTGCATACAGTAGGTTCGGTAGTTTCCACGTAGCTCCAGGCAATAACTGCTGTCATGAACAGGTCCTTTGTTTTTACAGTTCTTTACTGTTCTTTCTCATCTGCCGACAGACTGCTGGGCACCCCCAATTACACAGACAGCACGCCACTAAACTAACTGCTGCAGCAACAGCTGATAGCAAGACAGTAAGATGAGGCTGAGCCTGGAAGAGGTGGCTGCCTCTGCGACTTTGAAGATGTGCCATAAATAAATACATTAAGTGAAAAAGAAGATGGTAGTGGTTTGATGATCTCAGGTTATAAGAGAAGTAAGGCTGAGGAAGAAGTAATTGGATAAAGCAATATACAAAAAGGGTAAACCGTGATGGGTGAAGATTCTGAAGGTAAATGATCCTCAATTTCTTCTCTGAGCAAACCTCTCTAAAAGTCTTTAAGCATACTTCAGTGCCGTAACATAGCATAAGCTCCACAGTGCAATAAAATCCTGTATCTACCATCTTCACAGAAGGAAGCAAAGTGGACAGTTACAGTAAACTACCATTTGCACTGGAAGCCTCTTCCTTCCTATGTGACAGTGTTTCTCTACACTAGGAAGAAACAGTAGCAATCTTTCTGACCTAGCATTGTGGTATTGGGTTTGCACCACAAAGCAGGGATGTTTTGATGGTTCCCAGAAAACCAAATGTGGTCTGGACCCTGTGGGAAAGCTTGCTTATCCCTTTGGTGGTGAGGCACATGAGCATGTGTTGTCCCCTTATTTACTAACCAAAGGGTCCATCAGTCTTCCCCACCTCCACCACCAACTCCTACCACAGAAAACTAGGAAACCATCCCAGCTCTCCCCATCAGCTGGGCTGCTTCTCAAGTAGATGTGGCCAGCCTTTGTATTTTGCAAACTGAATGCATCAGGGGCAGGAGGAATGAAGAAAGAGGCAGCTTCCCTTTTTTTTGGAAGGCCATTAAAACTAGGGGAAAAATAAACAAGTGAAAGCACTGCCTGGAAGACCATGGTTCCATACGCCAGCTATACTACAAAGGACATCCAGCTCATATAAACCAGATTAGTTCCTACTCAGAAAGATTGCATTTAACTATTAGGCTTGCTGCTGTTCTCATTAGCTCTCAATTGCTTCCAGACTTCTGTCAGCTCTTTCAGGGAAGCCGGACAAGAATAAGATGGATTGAGACTACTGTGTTGTTGCACCACTACCGTCCAGTCAGGAAATTTCCATTTCCTCCTTTGTCTTTAATTATTAAGACTACTTTATGTGGAGAGAAAACATACCGTATGCATTAAGTACATCTGTCTCAAGGTCAGACTCCTCTCCCTTTCTGGCACAAGGCTTTTGTTATACAAGCTAATCACCCGTCTGAAGGTGCACATACACACATGGATGGAGACTGATGTGCACTCAACTGGCCCGCACCAGTGGCCAGTTAGGCAGGAGCCAGCTCTGGTTGTGGACCATTCAGCTGCACCAGCCTCTCATGGGGCTTATCACCTTAGCTGTGCTAGCAACAGGGCTTCTCGAAATGAGAACGTGATTGCCCACACCCATTTGCACACTGCAAGTCCTGGAGAAGGCCGAGATGCTGGGACCTCAGCAGGCAAAGGCTGCTCCCCAGCACGGGGCTTGCAGCCATGGGTCTGGCAGCCTCCCAGTGACAGCCAAGAGGCTCTCATTGTAGCGGCACTTGAGCTGCATTACACACCATGTTTATTATCCCTATCAGACTTGTTGCTTCTCCCCTTTGGCTGTTCCCTCAGTGTCAGTGGAGGAGAATTTCTTCTTCTGCTTCCAGAAAGCAAAGGAAAAATGTTACAAGGATGACTGCAATCTTATTTCACAGCAAACCTCAAACAACAAATCCCTCTGTGTGAAACATCATGTCTCTCTCTGTCTTGGAGGTTTTTTTATTGAAACCTAAAAGATACAGGAGTAAATAAATGCAGCCATCCCTTGCGATACTTTGTAATTTCATGTCTTATTGGGGGGGGAGAGAAAATCAGTCCCAAATCTCCAATTTTCACTCTAGCATGGAGTAAAATTAAGCCAACATCGTACTGCACCAGCTCTGCCAACTTTCCACTGGCTGCTCTGCGTGTACTAGGCCCACACATTTCTATTTTCTAGCAAATCCTGGCAAATATCCTGTCAGATTAGCAGCAGTTTTACTCTGAAGACATGACGCACACAAAAACACAAGCAGTTCATCTCTTCCAGAAACCACCTCCCTGCCACAGCTCCATGCAGGCCCATCTTTAAGGCAGCGCAGGAGCAGCAACACAGGTTCAGAAGGAGCCCCAGTGTGTCCATGCATGCATGAAGTTAATATCTGGTTATTTGCAGTGCATTACCTCAGTGTGAGGCCTCATCCTGATTTTGCTGACAGGAACAAGGAAAAAAAAAGAAGACCAGTGAGGTGGTGCTCATGACACGAAGGCTTATGTGGTTTGCTTGTACTCTGCTGCAGAGCAGCTGGCATGGTGGGGTCAAGAGACTCAGAATCCCTCACATTTTAAATAATGAGGAGCAATTTCAGGGCTGGGAAATGCTCAGTGCATGAGCGTGTGCCATGTCCAGGTGTGTGGGTTTGCAGTGGCACCTCCCTGAGCAAAGCCCAGAGGGAGGTGAGGAGCTGCCCCAGGAGAAAGAGTAGACATGGAGTAGACCTAGCTCTGTCACAGTGCTGGCTTCACAGGCCACCGAGCTGGGACACAGCCTGTTGCCAGCAGCGTAGAAACTCTCTGGGACATCCACTACCCTGTCCCTCACCCACTCACTGATGTTAGCAGCAAGCCTGCTGTGGGCTGCTGCCAACTTCAGAAGGGGGGAACGAATAAAAGCAAACAGATAGATAAATAAAATTAGTGGTCTTGCCCAGAACAAAACATGGTGTGTCTTGTCCTCCAAACTCCCACATTTCCTCAGGCTCCTACAGGCATGAAGGGAAAGACAATGCCCAGGACAGACAGGAGAAAGGTGTTTTCCCCCAGTGTGTTCCTCTGAAAGATGAGAAATCTTAGGAGATACCCTACCTTCTTCCTAACAACACACTCATGCCTTTGGCTCAGTTAATTGCTCTTGGCTGAGGAGACGTTGTTTTTTGAAGTCTTTAGGAAAGGAAACGTGATACAAGAGTCTCAAATGCACCAGAGAGCTGGAAAATTAAAACGTTGACACTTGAGATTTGGAGCAGAATCAACAGGCGCAACCACCCACTGGTCAGAGCTGGAGCCCTCCTTCTCCATGCCCCTCAAACCCAGGCCTTTGGAGGATCCAAACAGGAACCAAGATACCTTTTGGGTCTCAGTTTATATTAAACTGCTGCAGAAGTTTCCTGAAATGAGCAAGGTGTTAAGCAGCCCTTTCTCACCTGCCCCCCCATCATCTGATAAATCAAAATACAAAAATGAAAATATTTCCTTAAGATGGGCAAATTGGTTCCCAACTGCAACATAATTCAGGATTTTTACTCTGTGCCACAGCAAAGCATGAAAGGCCAAGCTCAATATCTACTGATTATTCACATAAGAGAGCACGATCTGCTGTCTCAAAACCACAGTTCAGAAATGTATTATTCCTTCAGCAAAATGCAGCCACGCACAGTAACTCACAGGACCAGTTCAGTCATCCTGCTGCTCTCCCAGCTCCATCCAAAACCCAACCTCCACCCCAGCTGTGCCACAAGGCAGCCATATGTTACCAAAAAAAAAAAAGAAAGAAAGAAAAATAGTAGTGAGGGTTACTGTGGATGGCCTTCAGAAATAAAGGGAAAACACAGCAGCTGTAAAATGGGAGCAGTGAGGGAGGTGAGCCCCGCTCCCGGCCCCCACACCCCTTACCTTCATAGCAGGGCAAGAGCTTCCTCCCGTTGGGCTGCAGGTTAGGGGGAATGATGTTGCAAAAGCCGTGGGGCAAGATGTATTCTGTCTCGTAGTAGATGTTTTTCCAGCGGTGTGCACATGCCTAAACAGATCATATCATAGGTGTTATTGACCCAGAATCACAGGAGAGCTCTCCCGCCAAGGCACAGCACACATGAACAGGACCTCTCAGCACCACCTTCCCCACACTTCCACATTGTCCTCCCCTTACACCCACTCTTTCTAGAGAAAGCATCTTCTCACTGTTATCTTCCACAGCTTGTGACACACTGTCTGACCTGGCAGCTTAGATCTCAGCCTTCATGTGTGCATGACTAGGAGAACAGCAGGTCCTGGAGCAAGACAGAGCCCATGCTGGGGAGTTCAAGGTCTCTCACTGTGTATGTGAAGCTTTTGTAAAGTAAAGATGCACTGATAGAACCTAGCTGAGCTAGAAAACAGGGGGGAAATGTGGGCATAAAGACACTGAAAATTCACATCAGAGGATCAGAAGTGATGCTAAGACTCAGAAGGTTGCCAAGACCATAATAGAAAGGTATCCCACCAGAGGACGCGTGTGAGTCAAAGGCTTGTCTCAGTGGGAAAGGCAGCTTTGTTTCTGGCAACCGAAGAGCTGAGCCTTGCTTACTGGTAGTGAATTTAAGTGAAAATGCCAGAGATCTTGTGACAACAAGAGTGGCAGCAACAGTCAAGGTGCAGATGAGCTGCAGAGATCAGGGGGCCTTTCCCTTCATAGTGAAGAATAACGTCACCCTGCAAAGCCAGAGCTAAACCAGTCTTACCAGGACACATTGTTCAGTGCAACTGCCACACACAAGCACACACACGAGCAATGCGGAGCCTGGTTCACACCTTTCCAGAACCCATTTGCTCCAAAAATTAGCACTCCATTGCTGCCAGACAAACCACAAGTTGCCTGATGCTCAGGGGTTAGTTGGAAAAGGAGACAAATGTGAAACAGCAAGGGCTTTGAACCCAAGCATATGCTGGGCCATACCTCCAGCGAGTTCAAGACACTGAAGCCAGTGCAGATGTATGAATTTCTATCATTTAAGGCTTGGCCCCATGTGCACAGAGCAGCTTCTATGCTACAGATCATCTCCTCCACATACTTTCAACTTTTCCTGGAAACTTGGCATCAGCCCCTTTCACAATCCCCACATTTGACCCTATCCTCCCCAGATGAGACACCCTCTCTCTCCCTTCCCTGTGTGCTACCCCACTTTTCTGCCTCAGCAGGTCAGAGCTGAGGACATAGCCCATGGGAGCATCTCACGGTAAAAAACTCCATAAATCTGGCACAGCTGTGTCACCTATCCAGTAAAGGACCCAGGGAGTTACTAACCACTGGGTAACTCAAAATTCAGCCCAGCAGTCACCACAGGCCCTTTCCATATATTCAACTCCAGAGAGACATAAAAGCATAGCACTACTCATTTTTTTAACTAAACAGAGCAGAACCAGTTGTGCAAAAGCCTGCTCTGCTGCTAGCCATGCTGCATTCAGACTTCAGTATTTATTGCTGTCCTAACTTCCACCACTCAACGAGAAGCATGTGTTTCCTGAAGATGGCTATGGCAGAGGGGTAACAAGGGACTGCGAGTGTGCAGAAAGCTCTGCACCGCACTGGGTGGCACAGGCTGCCACCCACCACGTGAAGGATGCTTCTGATGGCACTCTGCTCGACAGCCAAATGTACGTGGGAAGTCCTGTAAAGACCAGCTTTGGGGACTCCCTTACTTGCTTTAAAGAAGCTCAGTTATGATTTTAATCCCCATGTACTACTAATTCAAAATTCAACAGCACCTCGAGTACTGGGTTCAGTTTTGGGCCCCTCACTTCAAAAAAGACATCGAGGTGCTGCAGCGTGTCCAGAGAAGGGCAACAAAGCTGGTGAAGGGACTGGAAAATGTCTTATGGGGAACAACTGAGGGAGCTGGGGGTGTGCAGTCTGGAGAAGAGGAGGCTCAGGGGGGACCTCATCGCTCTCTACAAGTACCTCAAAGGAGGCTGCAGTGAGGCAGGGGTCGGTCTCTTCTGCTGTGCCCATAGGGAAAGGACAAGAGGAAGAGGCTTTAAATGGCACCAGGGGAGATTCAGATTGGACATTAAGAAAAAATTTTCACTGTGAGGGTGATTGGGTGTTGGAATGGGTTGCCCAGGGAGGTGGTGGAGTCACCATCCCTGGAGGTGTTCAAGATGCGTCTGGATGTGGTGCTGGGTGTTATGGGTTAGTGGTGATGTAGGTAGGGGTTGGACTGGATGAGCTTGAAGGTCTCTTCCAACCTTAATGATTCTGTGATTCTAAAAAACCAGCACACGAAATACTCGTTTTCAGAGTAACCAGGAAATAGTTTCTCTCCTGACGGATCTGTGCTGTGAGCACAAATATACACACGCACAGCCCTTTTAAAGACAGTACCATAAAGACACATACCATTACAGCCACAGCCAAGTCAGCCCCAACTCCGGATATAAACTCAAACAGAAACAGACCAAGAATACTTTTAAAAATTATGGAAAGGTAAATAAAGGATCATGACATTGTAAATTCCTTGACATTTTATATCTCAGAAACTGCAAGGGAATCACATAAATTAACCTACTAATCTCTCCCAGAGGAGCACAAACGGCGGAGTTGGGGAGAGCCACAGCATTTCATCACAAGCAGGAGGCTTTTCTCAGGAGTGAGGTGCAGAGGCCAAGAAAGACAGAACAATATGAGGGGGAGGGGGAAAATAAAGGAGCTGCTGGATAAGAAAGATGTTCAAAACCAACCAGAAGCTATGGGCTCAGCTTAGCCATTCTGAGCACACTTAACTAATCTGTTAGAATTCAGCTTTTGTTTGGGTTTGTTTTTTTAACAATCACTTTTCTGTACCTTCAGCATGCTGTGTATTCAGGCACACTACAGTTTACCACTGACTGCCCGAGTCTGTGGACAGCTTGTAACCATAGCTCTAAGAGATGAGCTCCACCTCTGCTATCTCAGCGGGGGCTTCCCCAGACACCTGCACACCACAGCTGCAGTATTTGACATCTTCCCGACGGAGAGGAGTCCTCTTCCTCCCTGAAACTCATTTCTCTGAAGCCAAGCAACTAGCACGTTTGTCTCCCAGCCATGGCAAAGCTTGTCCACAGCTGCTTTTGGTTCTTCTGCCTTCCCAAAAATATTTAGCTGTATTACAGTACACAGTCCCTGCATTATTCAATGTTTCTGAGGCAAGGAGATTTGCTAACAAAGGTGGCTACAGCCTTTCTTCTTTGATGGCACATCTCTGAAGAGGTCTTGAGAACAGAGATGAGTCACCTGAATTTGATGCTATGGAGAGGGTTTTTCTGTGGTGGTTTTTTCCATAGGTGACTGCAAACCACTGACATTTTACACACCCTTTTTAGATGCAAGCCATAGGTGTGGCCCTGTGCAACGAGGCAGCCACCAGCACAACTTGGTGCTCACCAGCTGCTGCCAGGGCATGGGCTTCAGATCTACCAACAAACAGTGGCGAAAGGATGCAAACCCTTGAAGCAAAATAAAACGTTTCTGGGCAAAGCATACAGAGGTCTCGGTTGATGGCAGACACTGCATTACTGCAATATAATGAATAGGCCATTTCAGAACAGCAGCCACTTTGCTCTTTGTGTATTGAACAACAGCCATGGGCTTTGCACCACAGGAAAAGCAACCCAAGAGACCAAGGATTCACTTCAGAGGCCAAGTGACCCGCCTCAATGAATGGTCCTTATAGAGCCCTCTGCTGACTCCTAAAGTCAGAGTCCAAACAAGGGACGTTTTGAATGTGCCATTGCCAGATCCATTCTGGTTTGCTTTTCCCTAGAAGGACTTTAGTTTTGCTGCAGCAATGTTTTTTGTTTCTTTTTTTTAGTTTGTTTTTTCACAAACACACACACAATCACTAAATGTGCCTGTACATCAAATACTTAAAATGAAAGATGGAAACACTGAATAAAAAGAAAACAAAAGAGAGTAACAACAAATGCAGCAGGTATTTAGGAAGAGCAAGACTGAAGGATGTGGCTTGTCTCCAAATCATAATGCACTGTCCGCAGTTCCTCTCTTAACAAAAGTAAAAGGAGGACTTTTGCTGTTTTAGTTTGGAAAGAGCTGGCAATCTCAGCTGTATTATTGTACCACTTAGATTAATGCAAATATTGACTGATAGCATACCCGAGGACTGGAAGCCACTGAACTGCAAAGTCAGAGCTTTTTTAGCTAATCTTACTTCTTTATTTGTTTAAATCCTCATTGTTTGATGCTTTTCTATTTAGTCTGTCCTACAAACATAAAACTCTGGTTCAGTCACATGCTGGCACAACATGGGCTCAAAGACAAATCCACTTTACCAAACATCAGCTAAAGCCCTCCTGCACACTCCTCATCTTCCTTCCTGCCCCCTTACACTGAAGCTAGTACCCTTATCTGGCAGTTGGAAAAGGCTGATAAGACAGAAATTTAAGCCACTAAACAGTTTCAAGGCAAAAGCAACAACTTCTTTGTACAATCCACAGTAAAACTGTGGGACTAATTCCTCTAACACAGGATGTCAAGAGCATGAATAGTTCACATCAGTTTAAAAAGCAACTAAAAGTAACAGAAAAAAAACCCAAAACAACAAAATAAACTATCCAGGAATACTGAACACAAAGATTCCACTCTGGCTTAAAGAAATCCCTGGAAGAGATGCAGTAAATAGACTTGCAATGCCTGACAATGTAGGCTGCACATAGCCCTAACTACTGGGCATTGCTCACAAGAGTTAGCTAGTAATTTTGTTAAAAAGCTGAAATGAGCAGATGTGGCTCTGAACACACACCCAGACATGTCTTCTCAGAACACCAGTTTCTCACCAGCACTTCAAAGACAGCCATGTTTTAAAGAAATACTGATCCTTAGAACTAGAAGAGCACAGGAACCAAGCACCATCTGCTCATGGGAAAGTCACAAATCTTTTTCATTAAAAAGGTATCTCAAAACGGAGAATAACAATGTCCTGAAACGGCCAGGTATTTTCCATCCACAAAGGAATCCGTATGCCTTCATTCCAGGCTCTGGCTACACACAGATGTTTGATTAGTAGTTTAAGATAAAAACCTCACTGAAAACAGTGAGAATCAGACATTTAAACATCCTCAAGCATCCGAACGCCATCAACTTGGTGAGGGCAGTATAATCTTGTCAGAGGGCTGGTTTAGGACTGCCTTAAGTCAGTGTAACTTGTGGAGGCATTTTACCAGCTGCACCAGAATAAGCCCACCACCAGCCACGCATTTTACTTTTAGCTACGTTTTGTTTTTAACCTGCTTTATGTCTGCAATTTCTATCCCCTCAGCCCCAGCCTAAGCCCTCACAGCCTGCACACATCTCTCAGACTTGTAGCCTCTCCCCAGCCAGCAAGGAGCCAGCCCCAGCCTTGGTGGTTGCCTGGCTTTTTTCCCCCACCAGCTTTCCTCTCCTTTGCTGCTTTTGTGTAGGGAGATGACACCTAAGCATCACTTAAGGGCATCCCATTCCCTTTTGTACCAAAATACACAAAACCAGTATTCTGAAGATACCATTTTTACAAAAATGTTTCAGTGTTGCCTAAAACAGTGTACGCACTAGCTTCTGAAAATGGGACAAGAATTTGTCTAGTTCAGCCCAATGACTGCAAAACGGAGAGGATGCTCTGTCTCAAGGTATCATTATCCTGATCAGAGCAAGTTACTCATCAGTTGTCACACAGGACTCCGAGCACACATACAGATCATGATCACATACATGAATTGCTTACACTAGCATGAATGCCTTAATGTTGTGCTCTGATATACATGTTTACAGTGCATTTTATTTATGCCCCTCTTTTTCCCCTCCTCCTCAAGCGCTGAACACGTTTAAAACATCCAAGCATCAGCCAGTCTCTATAGCACTGACAAGCTGTACACCAAGAGACAATCAGATAAAATGCCACAGTACTATCACAGAAAGATGTAAAGAACACCTGCTGCCCCACGGGGAAGTTGGTGGGCAAGGACTTGGGTCAGAAGCATTTGGTCTCTAAGATATATTAAGAAAGATGCCTTAGAGTGAAGCAGCTTTGTCCACTTGCCTTACAGAGGTGGTTGGCACAGCAACCATTGCACGAGATCTCTCACTAGCAGCTTTGTGACAGTTTGGTGCTGTGTAGCAGGGCAGTCCTGACTCACTGAAAAGATGGGGTCTTACTGCAAGTTTCCAACTCCCAAACAGCGGTGTTTAGAATTAGATTGTTGTCAGGGTTACTCTGATATGAGCTTGAAATTTGCCTTCCACGTACACTTATGCACAACGTTTTTTTCAGTTAACATTTTTGTAGACAGACTCACTAGGGTAGACAGTCAGAGCCCAGCCACAGATGTAAACACAGGCAACTATTGATCATAATCTACCCATGTACTTAGAAAGGTTTTTGCTCAGCTCTCTTTATGATTAATTTTCCCAACACAGGAAATGTTGTTTTGCAAAGATAAATTTCACATTCTAAGGATCACATCTGCTCTCCTTGACCTGTCTATTTGCACAGTAACCATATCAAAGACAACAAGGCCACCCGCACACAACTAAGTCATCTCTACTCTCAACTTCTGCCTTGTTAATGGAAAATTAGAAGAAAAAATATCTCCACAAAGACTTGTCTTACATTTTTCATGGTCAGTTCTGACATGCAATACATATGCTCAGGGAAAATGGATGCATAATTCCCTCCATAAACAGAGGCAAATGACAAAAAGAACAAATTAGCGGGTACCTTCCAAACAAAGTCCTATTTATTCTGTTCAAGGATTTAATCCCTCCGATTTAGGAGGAAGCCCTTGGGTGACACAAGTCAGGTGTGACAGCTTTGAAGTCCTCCCTCTGTAAATAAAGCTTTCTGGCTGGGGCTCACTTTTCCTTCCGCTTGAAGGAAGGGACTACAGAACTTGCTGCCTGTAAAGCTGGACTCCGTCAGTCACTGCCGAACACATTAATCCTGACGTGTTTAGCATTAGAGTCAGACAGCAGCAACAGTTTTAATGAGATCAAAGAAAAGAGTGAGCTTACCAGCACACTTCCACCAGCCTTCGGCTGTCTAGCCAGGCTCACGCCCATCCATTCATCATCTCTGTCTTCTTTGCAGGTCTTTCCGCAGAGTGTACCCCGAGAATTGCCTGCAGAAAGGGGAGAAAGGCAGCAAGCCAAGGAGACATGAGTTTTAAGTACCCACCAAAGAATCCCTACAAGAAAAAAGATTGCCCATCAGCCTGACAGTGCTTTTCTTTTCCCTTTCTTCATGATTATTAGTTCTGGTAAGCATTAATCAGGGTGATGCTCTCACCCCTACTAGGCATCACACAACTACATAGTAGAGGACAGACCCTGTCCCAGGCAGCCAGCAGCTATTACAGCATGTCCACAGCTCTACTTAAGTAAACCATCCAACTGAAGAGATGTGAGATTGCCTGCAGAATGCAATCAAAGCAAAAATTACTCTTGAAAATGAGATCTGGAGCACTTAAAAACTGAAGCCTAAATCTTTAGTCCTGTCAGGCAGTACTCACAAATCCATGAGAGACAGTTTACGTTACAGTAGCAGGACAAAACAAACTTAGCCAAAGTAATGTTTTAACTCATGTAAGCTTCATAAAAATAAATTCTGCTTGACTCAGTCATAAAAAGTGAACAATATTAACATACTTTTTTTATAGGTGAATAAAGCAATAACACATGCATCATCAAGAGAACCAAAATATTAAAAGGCTTCAATTTTCTCCATCAGAACCCAGCAGGAGGTTTTAGATCAGAGCCGTGCTTTAGGACTTCACCTTCCCCCAGTTCAGACAGTATGTCAGAGAAACCAAAGTCAATCCTGATCATGTGCAATAGCATGCAAGCTACTGAGAAACTTATTTCCTTTAGCACAAGAAGCAAACCCAAGGAATAACTTGCTAAATTACGAGGGAACCCACAGATTGCCAATAACACCACACTTCACACACCCAGTGGCACACTGTCCAGGGTCATCCCATGTAACCTTATTTCAGCACTGCCTGGAGTAAGCAGCAATACTCCCAGCCATTCACATATCCACTGACAGGCTGCAAAGTCACACTGAAGCAGGTGGAAAAAAGACAGTGGCCTAGGGTAAGCAGGGAAAAAGTCCACCTTTGCCTGGTTACTCACTGGAGAGAGCAAGCAGGTCCATTGGGAGGACACCAGCACCGGGTGGGATGCTATTTCATAATGCTGAAGAGGAATACAACACCTCTGCTACCAGTGCTCAAAATCCACCAGGAGGGGCTGACAAATCCCTCTCAATGTCTCAGGGCCTCTTTGAAGCTGGCTGGAGGACTGCTAGCCATTTGGGGTATGGTTTCTCTTTTGGTTCCCCTCTTCTCCCCCCAGGCATCGTAACTACCCACCTCGCCCCATATCCAGTTCTGTGCACCTTCTGTCAGGATTGGTATGGACTCGACATTTAAACACGGCTCCTGGGGACTGAACAGAGGTGCTGTATCGAGATTCTGCCTTCGGAGCACCGACCAAAACCCTGGAAACAAAAAGGAAAGTAATGAGTTTTTAATTTCAGGAGAAAAGAAAAAAAACAATAATCAAACAACAGGAAGGTTCACATTGCCAGAGCTTCCTCAGCAAAAGGACTTTTTCCAGTAACCTTGTAAAACGACAACATTGATTCATAAGCTAAAATACCACACACAATAAAGGCATTTTTCCCTAGTGAAGCCATGAATACTTTAATAAGTTAAATTTCCATTAGGAGTGTAACACATTTAAAGCAAATCCCCACCCCCCCAAAGCATTTAGGAAAGTATTAGGACAGACAACAGCAGCTGCACCCATTTTTTCCTATGTTTTAACTACATCCCTATCAATTCAAGAACCCACAAGACTAAAAATCACACACACAAGAGGGTGAAACCTGAGCCTGCATGCTTGCTAAAAATTAGTAAGTTAGTTCAGAAAGTTGAGGCGCCCCATTCTCAGAACATTTTATGTCATCACAGCTTTAAAAACCAACAGCCAAAAACCCCAACCAACACAGGAGCAAATCTCTTCCACAATGTGTTGCTATCAACCCACGTTTATCACTAAGGCTGTGAAGACTATACCTGAAATATTAATACCACATGACAGCTGGGAAGCATCAATGCACAGCTCTGACCATAGGGTTCCCTAAAGTACCCTTGAAAAGATGATGACCACTTTTTAATCACTTGTGTTCTGATCCAGTTCTTGCTGCACATCATGCCCTAAGGGATGCTTTGAAGAGGTTTATGAGGGGAGCATAAGTATTAAGGGAACCTCTCTACCACCTCCTCATTAAATGGACAATCTGTCTCACCTGGTAGTGAGCAAGATCCGGGCACATCATAGAATGGTTTGAGTTGGAAGGGACATTAAAGATCATCTGGTTCCAAACCAGAGCGGTCCATCCATTGAATCTCTGTCTTTTCAATTTAGAGATCAGGATGTTGTGTGCAACAGTGGCAAATGTTTTGCACAAGTCCAGGTAGATGACTTCAGGTACTCTTCCTTTATCCACCAACACTGTAACACCATCACAGAAGTCCATCAAATTTGGCAGGCATGATTTGCCCTTGGTGAAGCCATGCTGGTTTCTACCAACCACCTCCTCATTTACCATGTGCCTGAGCAGAGACTTCAGGCGGATCTGCTTCATGATCTTGCTGGGCACAGAGGTGAGACTGACTGGCCTGTAGTTCCCTGGGTCTTTCTTTTTTCCCTTCTTGAAAATGGGGGTTATGTTTCCCCTTTTCCTGTCAGTGGGAACTTCACCAGACTGTCATGACTTCTCAAATACAATGGAAAGTGGCTTTGCAACTTCATCTGCCAGTTCCCTCAGGACCTGTGGATGGATCCTGTCAAGTCCCATGGACTTGTGCACCTTCAGGTTCTTTAGATGGTCTTGAACCTGCTCTTCTCCTACAGAGGGCAGTTCTTCCTTCTCCAAGCCCTTGCCATTGACTTCTGCAACTTGGGAAGTGTCGCTAAAGCCCTTGCCAGTGAAGACTAAGGCAAAGAAGATGTTGAGTACCTCAGCCTTCTACATAATCCACATGACCATATCTCCCGTTTCCTTCTGGAGAGGGCCCACATCTTCCCTAGTCTTCCCTTTATCACTGATGTATCTGCAGAAGCTTGTCTTGTTACCCTTAATGTCCCTGGCCAGATTTAATTCTATCAGGGCTTTAGCTTTCGTAACCTGATCCCTGGCTGTTCAGACAACTTCTTTGTATCCCTCCCAAGCTACCTGTCCTTGCTTCCACCCCCTGTAGATTTTCTTTTTACATCTAAGCATGTCCAGAAGCTCCTTGCTCATCCATGCAGGCCTCCTGGCATTTTTGCCTGTCTTCCTCTTTGCTGGGTCACATTACTCCTGGGCTTGGAGGGGGTGGTCCTTGAATATTAACCAGCTTTCTTGGGCCCCTCTCCTCACCAGGGCTTTATCCCATGGTACCCTACCAAGAAGATCCCTAAAAAGGTCAAAGCCTGCTCTCCTCAAGTTCAGGGTAGTGAGCTTGCTGTGCACCCTCCTCATTGTCCTAAGGATCTTGAACTCCACCATCTCATGGTCACTGCAGCCAAGGCTGCCCTTGAGCTTCACACTGCCCACCAGTCCTTCCTTGTTGGTAAGAACAAGGTCTGGCATAGCACCTTTTCTCATTGGTTCCTCTACCATTTGGAGAAGAAAAATGTCAATGCATTCCAGAAACCTCCTGGATTGCTGGTGCCCTGCTGCCTTGTCCCTCCAATAGATATGTGTCCAGTTCTGGAGTCCGCAACATAAGAAGGAGATGGAGCTGTTGGAGAGAGTCCAAAGGAGGGCACAAAGAAAATCAGGGACCTGAAGCACCTCTCCTAAGACAGGCTGAGAGAGTTGAGGTTGTTCAGCGTGGAGAAGAGTAGGCTCTGGGGAGATCTTTGAGCAGCCTTCCAGTACTTTGAAGGGGGCCTACAGGAAAGCTGGAGAGGGGCTTTTTACAAGAGCATGTAACCTAGTCTAACAGAAGGTGTCCCTGCCCATGGCAGGGGGGTTGGAACTCAATGTTATTTAAGGTCCCTTCCAACCAAAACCATTCTATGATTCTATGATATCATGGTGGTTGAAATCCCCCATGAAGACCAGGGCTTGTGAATGTGAAGCTGTTCCTATCTGTCTATAGAGGTCCTCATCCACTCGGTCTTCCTGGTCAGGTGTCCTGTAGCAGACCCCCACTATGATATCACCTGTCCTTGTCTCCACTTTAACCCTGGCCCATAAGCTCTTGGTTGGCTCCTCATCCATGTCCTGGCCGAGCTCCATGGACTCTGGCTGGTCATTGATCAAGAGGGCGACAGCCCCTCCTTGTCTCCCCTGCCTGCCCTTCCTAAAGAGCTTACATGAGGGTGAAGAGGGAGGGAGACAGCTCCAGGGAGGGTGGTGGGGAATACCAGGTAGTTTAGTGTTGGTTCTGGCAATACCCTTGCACGGTGAAGCAGGGCAGAGCTTCTGCATGTAACAAAATCCTTGCTGAAGTTAAGCCGAGGGCTGGAACTAAGGGCAACCACGTCTAAAAGACTGAGCCTCCAGCATCTGCATTCAGCGATCCAGGCTGCTACTTGGGAGGCAGCAGCTAACCAAGGAAACATTGTTCTTAGTTTACTCACTAAAGAGCTACTGGTACAAGTCAGTCCACATACACAGCCCACCCACAGCACAGATGGACATCCCAGCATCAGCCCCAAGGTGAAAGCTTTCCCTGGTTTAAACAACTTTTCCCTTATCCTATAATTTAAAATTCCATCCCCAACCACTACCCATCATTCCCATCAGGGTAAACACAGGGAGACCCGAGGCACAAGGCACGAACATGTCCAGCGTCAACCTGAGCTACCTGGAAGAGCTGCTCCTGCATCAGAGTCTGGTCTATACCAAACATCAGCACATCTCCACTCCTGCTGTGAGACACACGTTCCTGGATGCGGGATGAGACAGAACCATCCCATGGCACTGGGAAATACATTTGCACAAAGAACAGGAACCGCTACATTCAGTGATCATTTTCTCCCAGGTTCCACGAGCCAAGCCGTATCATTTGGAGAAGTTTGGTGGGGCCGCACTCCACAACACACATCATGTTTTCACAAGTGAGAAGAATTAATGTCCAAAATACTTAAGTTGCTAAAACCTACAAAGCCTGCACACATTGGGGAGTGAGTGCAAAGGAGGCTGAAATAATAGCTCCAAATGGAAATCCCACCAGGCAGGCAGCAGGCAGCAAATCAAATGCCAATCATTTCAGCTACACAGGCGATGAATGCATGTCATTCACTTATTGACATTCATGAGGTCTAACAAAAATAAATAAGGGGGGATATTACTAGCTTAAAGAGCTATGGGTTCAAATTGCAAATGGCAAGAAACTGTTTCTATGACCTGTTATAACAATAAGATAATGTGGGCCACGTTGACCTCCAGTTTAAAAGAAGCTTTGCTCTAACCTAAGAATAGTAAATTTGATTCATCGATTAGTGCACAAGGTACCTTGGGTTGCAGAATGCAAGATTGGAGATGAAGCAGCCTAAATTGCAAAGATGCTTCAGCTCTCTTTAAAAAGCTGAAAGGGAAAATTGGATAATTAATTATTTGAGTAGGCTACTGGCACAGAAGATACAGCTGGCTTGAGCAAATACACCTTTCAAAAAGAAAACATCTGCTGCTGTTTCTTCATGTGGACTGAGCAGAAGGAAGCAAGCAGAAAAGGAAGCTGGTGATGTGTGCCAAAAGCAAATCTATTCTGGATTGTCCTGAATGTCCATATATTCAACTTGATACTTCCCCTAATCATAGAATCCTAGAATGGTTTGGAGGGGACCCTAAAGAAAATCCAGTTCCAACCCCCTGCCATGAAAGTAAAGCAGACCAGGTTGCTCCAAGCCCCATCCAACCCGGCCTTCAACACTGCCAGGGAGGGGGAGCCACAACTCCTCTGGGCAACCTGTGCCAGTGTCTCACCACCCTCAGGAAAGAATTTCCTCCTAATAGCCAATCTAAGTCTACCCTCTTAGGATCTTGTCTCATTCTTTCACTCTTGCACCTAGACCCCAGCAGGAGGTGAAAGTTTTGCAGATCTCCTGTTCCATCTGTCATGACCCATGCTCACCCACGGCCTGAGATGGTCATTTTGAGAGAAATGAGAGGCTTTCTGTTGGTTCACGTGCTTTTTGGTTGGTCAAGTTAGTATTTGTCACATATCACTAACTTCAGTATTATTCAAAAGTTTGAGACCAGAACATTTCCTTTACTCTCCCATGATTTCCTAAAAGTAACCGCTTAACTGTTGGAAGAAAGTCACCTATTTAACTGTCATGAGACTTCTCAGCAGACCTGGATAGAAGACTTCTTTGCATCCAAAGATTTTACAGAATCACAGAATCACAGAATCACAGAATCCTAGGGGTTGGAAGGGACCTCGAAGGATCATCTAGTCCAACCCCCCTGCCAGAGCAGGGTCACCTAGAGTACATCACACAGGAACACATCCAGGCGGGCCTTGAATGCCTCCAGTGAAGGAGACTCCACAACCTCTCTGGGCAGCCTGTTCCAGTGCTCTGTCACTCTCATAGTGAAAAAGTTTCTCCTTATATTCACATGGAACCTCCTATGCTCCAGTTTAAAACCATTGCCCCTTGTCCTATCATTGGTCATCACTGTAAAAAGCTTGGCTCCATCGTCCTGACCCTCACCCTTTAAAGATTTGTAACCATGGATGAGGTCACCCCTCAGCCTCCTTTTCTCCAAGCTAAAGAGACTCAGCTCCCTCAGCCTTTCCTCATAAGGGAGATGTTCCACTCCCTTCATCATCTTTGTGGCTCTGCGCTGGACTCTCTCAAGCAGTTCCCTGTCCTTGAACTGTGGGGCCCAGAACTGGACACAATACTCCAGGTGTGGCCTCACTAAGGCAGAATAGAGGGGGAGGAGAACCTCTCTCGACCTGCTAACCACCCCCCTTCTAATGCACCCCAGGATGCCATTGGCCTTCTTGGCCACAAGGGCACATTGCTGGCTCATGGTCATCCTCCTGTCCACCAGGACCCCCAGGTCCCTTTCTCCTCCACTGCTCTCCAGCAGGTCAGCCCCCAGCCTGTACTGGTGCAGTATTTTGGGACTCACTGAGCAAAACAAACACCCATTTTGTATCTCCCCTACATATTAAAACATCTTTGAAATCTTTTGCAATTTCTATGAAACAACGCTGCAACCAGAGAAGGTGTTTTTCAAAACAGAAATACATTTCAAAACAAAGCCTCAGAGTCTAATCTGGTCCTCTTGCATCTCAGTGCTGTGGAGTCTTGCCTGGCATAAACACAGAAGATACATAAAGAGCCAGCAGAAGTACAATCCTTTCCTCTTGCTATTATCAGGCAACCTTCAAACATATCCCAACTACTTTAACCATCTCTCATTTAAAATAGTCTAATTTTGTGGGAGATTTCCAGTGCTGCTATAGGACTACTGGGCTATCTGCAAGCAAGCACCAGCAGTTCTCCAGATTTTTGTCAAAGAGCTTATGATGTGGGCAGTACTCTTTGCAGGGATTATCACAAGTGCCAGCTCTCACCACAAGCATAATACTCTGCAAGAAGCCCTGAGGATATTTGTGAGTAGCTGCATGAAGACACCTTGAAGGGGAAAACCCATCAAGAGAAAGGGATTACTTTCCATTGAAGAGAAACGAGGGCAGTAGGAGTGGGGTTTGTAGGAGTGGGGCCATTTTAGGGTCACTTTTGCTTGACGTACACAGAGTTCTGTGAACCAAGTATTGAGGTTTAAACTGATATGAGGAGCAGCTGGCACAGAGACCATTTAACCTCTTCTTGCATTCGTACTCACACAACCAAGGACAAACACCCTCAATTGAATGGAGACAACTACACAGCTGTATGGCCAGAAACCATCACAATGCAGGAGCCGCAGCAGACAATATTAATGGATGACAAGAAGCTTTTTTGGCCACGGGGAAATCCACACCTCCTTAAAATTACTTCCTGCAGAACAGTAGCTATCACTTCGCTGGTGATTGACCCTCGAGACATACAGATTTGGAAATTAAGTGCTGCATTTAGCAGAAGGAACAGTGAACGAAAGCGTCGAGCTGACTGATGGCATGGAGAGATGCCAGGCACATTAAGCATTGGCCTCCAGCATGCCAGCAGTGATTAGGCAATCACAGCTCAAGGACTGGGGAGTGTAGGTACCTCACCTCACTGCAATGTTAAGTGGCAGAGAAAAAAGTCTTTAAATATCTTTGCATACCACAGTGGATTTCAAAAGCAACACCAGAGGAGGGTGCAACACCAGCATATCCCAGCTGAGTTTCTTCCCTTCAGAAAGTTCTGTCACTTGCTAAGCCCTTGAAATAAAAACCCCAGTGATTCAGAGCAAGAAGCAGAAGGGCTGTTATTTGGGCAGCAGATGGATAACCTGTGACCAACAACAGCACGCCCAGGTTCCCCAAAACACCATGGCAGCACCTCCAGCCTCACTACATCATTTACACAACATGGTATTGTTAACACAACGCCCAGCCTCCACGGGATTGAACTGTTCCCACGTATTCTGGTTGCACACAAGGACACCACGCAATAACCACACGTATCCATCAGCCTGAGATGCAGAACAGCCTTCACTATTTCAGCAGCAGCGCAATCTGGTGAAGAGCAGGGCCGAAGGAATGAAGCAACAGCACAGAAACCAGACTCATTCCTTACTGTAAAACTCACAGCAGGACACCGTGCAACTAAACCAGCTCCATCACTTCTTCGTGCCAGATTATCTTGCCAGAAAGGATAAAGTTGTTACCCTGGGCTTGCTGAGGGATTTGGGGGTGTCAGCAAGAAGGGGACATAGGGAGGGGAAAGGAGAGAGAGAAAGTAACACCCTATTTAAAAAAAAAAATGATCAGAGATGTCACATTAACGTTTTTATTGGGGAAAAAAGCTGACATTTGTTTCTTTTTAAACTGTCTGAAGGAAAGCAGAGAAAGCAACATTCTTGGTCAGTTTTCGAGTCTTTATTCCAAGCTTCAAAATTATATCCAGAGAACAGAAGCACTTCAGCTTGTCTGTGCTCCAAATGCGAGCAGCCACCTGGTTCCTTACTCGGCTGAGAATGGCAATGACGGGGAACTGGGTAACTCGTTCAAGATTTACAGCCATGAAGCCCACTCAAGGAAGGAAAAGGAGACATTGTCAGAAACACAATAACCTCGGCACATCTGTCACGACAAACCTTTCTTGAGATGAAAACTGTGCAAAAACAACTAAATGGAAGCATGGTTGCAATTAACTATTTCGGATGGGTCAAAGGCACTGACTTCCTCTGCTATTGCACCCTTATTCCACTATAATTTCTGTGTCAAGGACTGTATAGCCAGCCTGGCTATTCACATTTACCTGACATAGTATTTCAAACCAAATATTCCCCCCTTTCTTTCCTCCTGCGAGAATATTTGGCTCATATAAATCCTCGAGAATCACCAAATCCTGAATTGGTTTACTGAAAACCTGCAGGCCTATGGCAGGGAAGAAAGATGGGTGCCTTTCTGGTGTTGGCAAATAATTGGCAGAAACACAGAAGTTGAAGAGACACAATTTTAATACAAAACTATATAATGACATGTATATATATATAATTATATATATATACATGCACATACACATTCATATATACACATACATGGATAGGCTACTGAGAATAACACACTTCATCTGAGAAGCTCTCATGATCAGAAGTACAGCAGGTGAATATCAGGTCCCATTATTCAGAGCAAGAAGCCCTGAACTATCATGACAACACTCTCAAATGCTTGAGAGCATACTAACACCTGAAATAAGTTTAGACAGGGAGGAGCCCTATCAGCCTCAGATACAATCAATCACATTTTTGCGGGCTCACATAGCACACAGCTTACCAGGCAAGCCATGAATTCCCAAAATATCACTGCCTAAAGTTCACTTAACTACTGCCCACTGTAGTGTATGGGCCAAACGGAAACTGAAGAAACATGAGAAACTGAAATCATAACACTTCTGTGGGTAAAGAAAAGCTACAAAGCTAAGAAGAAAACTCATGCACAAACCCAAACAATAACCCCATGACTATTAAGAGGAGCTACATACTACAGTGGGATGAATAAAAAACATTTTTACTATATATTTCCTATAACAGACTTCAACCTTTCCCCAGAATATCACATTTGGAAGAGAAGGAAGAAAAAAAATAAATTAAATCACAAGGCAGTTAGGGAAACATCTGTATAGCTTTGCACACAAAAGCTTCACACACAAAAACCCAACAAGTCTGAAAAATGTCATCGCTCCTCTAAGATTGTATCTTGTATTTCAATAACCTGCAACTGGTAATAACTTCAAACTGGAAATCAGAGACTTCTGTGCTCCAAAGCAATGCCTGGAGGCAGAAATAAGATTCTGCACAGTATAAATATGGTTTAAAAATAGTACTATATAATACAGCAGGCCTTTACGCCCAGCTGAAGTGGGCATAGCTAAAGGCACTGACAAGGTTTCAGCCCTTTGATGGTCTGAATGTCAAGGAAGATGGGCCAGACCTTTTCAGCTTTCCACAAGAAATATGTCAAACACTCAAAAAAAAGGCCATGTTGCAGTGTGCAAAAAAACCTGCTTGCACTCAGAATATGCACCATCCAGTACAGGGGATGGCATCTCAGGGAACTGGAAGAAGGCTGCATATACTTTCAGGAGCAGAGATTAATAACTGTCCCGTGACCCTTAGGTTGCATGCACACATTAAGAGCTCAACTGCACATAGCAAGCCAGAGCTAAGGAGGTTGTAAAAAACCGTATCTCCTAAACTTCTTATCCCAACCTCTGTTGGGCACAGGATTTTGAAGCACCCATGGAAACACACTCCCCAGTTCTACAACGAAGAGAGACGTTTTCCCATCTGTGGTGACAATCCTGCCCTTATGATTTTTGACAGCCTGGTGCTGATGCTGACCACATTAAGCTGCTGTTAAACCTTCTAGGTGTTAGGGTTAACAATTTATTTATTTTAAAACATTTCTTGATCTTAGATACTTTTAATTTCTGGGTGAAAAAGGTCCATTTTCAGAAAACCGGACCTGGCATAACTGGAGTTTTTACTTTTGAACATCAGACTTCTTGCAGACAGCTGCCTTCAGACAGACACCCAACACTGCTAGTCCAGCATCACTTCCAAAGAAAGTGGAGTACCAGGGGGATTCTCCTCCTTGATCAACCTCACCTTCCAAAAACATCACACCAACAGGTGCTATCTGAAGGTAATTCATGCAATCGATCAGAATGACAGGCACCTACACAAGGAGCAACAAATAACATCATTTTCATCCCACCATACCCTCCCGGGTCAGCATTTCATTCACAACACTGTGAAACCCCAGTAATTTGTGTTGAACACAAGCCACCTTCAGTCCTTGTATCCTTTGTTGGCTCCTGCCCCAAGCTAAGCCTTGCTTTAAACTGAGAGCTTTTCTTCTCCCTGAGCCCTCTTCCTCTATGAATTCTTCTGATAAGTCCTTAAAAATGAATGCTCCATGGAAGCCAGTGTGGAGAAAGGAAGAGCACACAACTACTTGTGAATTAAAGGGTGTGAAAGAAATTCATTTTAGAAGAACTGGACGCCAGCATGAATACATTTATTTATATCACAGTGCACCCCAGTTCCAACATCAACAGCTGAGCAATCGGGCTGTTATCTAAGGATAAAAGATAAAGACAAGCTTTGTGGGCATTCATTGGCAGCAACGGCTCCTACTTCCATTAGAAGTGCACCAGATGACATCAACTAGGTCCGGTTAAGAGAAATCAGTTTTAATTCTAACAAAGAGCCCCTGACCCAGACAAGGGAGAGACAGACTGCGCTCCAAGGCTCTTTTCAGCCAGCCGGAAAAACAAGCAGCTTGCCAGTTTGCATAATTTTTTGAGATGTAGACAAACTTTCTATCATCGTTCATTATTTAATAAAATAAAAAAGAAAGTTGCCCAGACTGTGTGTGTCCCTCTGCGGACCCTCTGCAGCGAGGGGCCGGACCGGAGCCGGGAGCATCTCCCGGTCCCGGCAGGGATTTGCCCCCTGGCCGGGCGCAGCGGCGGTGTCAGCGCTCCGGGGGCTGCGCTGCGCAACCCCTGCCCGTTCCACACGGCGGGACCCCACAAACCCTGCCCGTTCCACACGGCGGGACCCCACAAACCCTGCCCGTTCCACACGGCGGGACCCACCGTCCCTCACCCCCCGCGCACTTTGTGTCACGGACCGAGCTGCCCCGAGGAAGCGGCGCCGCGCAAAGCACCGAAGCGCCGGGGCGAGGGAGCGGTGGCGCTTGAGGACAGCGAGTTCAGGGTACCCAGCGCCAGCCGGGCAGGGACACCCCGAGCCACAGCACCGCCCGGCCAGCGGGACC
>VZRW01001595.1:514018-596208 GCA_013398125.1 Aegotheles bennettii
GCGGAGCAGCCCCGCTGCCGTCCCGGCCTCAGGGGAGGCTGCAGTGAGGTGGGGGTCGGTCTGTTCTGCCGTGCCCACAGTGAAAGGACGAGAGGAAACGGCTTTAAATTGCAGCAGGGGAGATTCAGATGGGACATCAGGGACAATTCCTTCCCTGTGAGGGCGATTGGGGGTGGGAATGGGCTGCCCAGGGAGGTGGTGGAGTCCCCGTCCCTGGAGGTGTTCAAGAGGCGTCTGGATGTGGCGCTGGGTGCTGTGGGTGAGTGGGGATGGAGGTAGGGGTTGGACTGGGTGAGCTTGGAGGTCTCTTCCAACTTTGATGACTCTGTGATTCACCTAATTTTTCCACCTTCCTTCTCACGTGTCCCTCCAGTTCTGCCCTCACCCACCGCGCTGGAGCTGGGACCTCCCCTGGAGGGACAAGAGGGAAGGCACAAAGCCAAGGGCCAGGAAGAGGTGTTGGAGGAACCCGTCCTGCCTCCTGTCCATTCACTTGGGGCCACCAGCCCTGCCTGAACGTGGCACGTGGAGAAGAACAGCTCATGTCAAGGGTGACAGAAGAAGGGCCTGACTCACATCATGCTGAAACGAACAGGAGAGCTCCTGGGGAGAGGGAAGCCGTGGGGACAGGGGGTGTCTTCTACTGGGGCAACGGGAATGAAGATCATGGCTAAATAAAAGCGGAAAACAATTGCTTTAAAAAATTAATAGTTAGGCTATCTGAGAGCAAAAATAATCAGTCAATCTCATGCAATTAAAGATGAGCAAGAGCAAAGGCAAGAAGGTAGATTTCTCCGGTGGATAAGACAAGGGTGACACGTTCCCCTGCAGGAGAAGGGGAGGGGAATTACGTGCTAGAAAACCCTTGGGCCTGTAGAGCCCCATCCTTTCATTACTCAGTAAAAAGTGATACATTTTAGTGCTCAGCATTCATGAGAAATCACACCTAGATCCCTCTTGAGGATCAAGACCAGGATCTCGGAGAGGAGATGCTCCCTCAGAGGTAATAGAGGTGTTTCATTTGTTGTTGTTCACCTTGGCTTTGGCTATTTAATTCCTCATCCTCCCCTTGTCCATGAGGAGGTGCACGGGGAGAGGCAGAGTAGATCCTGGGAAATACAAGGGCAGAGGGACCAGGAGCTCTGATGCAACAGGAGCTACTTCTTGTGGCTGTCAGCTGAAGAGAGGCAGCCAGGTCCTGTACTTCTCATGTAGGCACACAATGGTTCATGGGGAATTTGCTTCTGAGGATCACAGCAATCCCCAGGGAAGTGCTGGATGCCGGGGCTACTCGAAAGCTGGCGTGGGAAAGCACTGTTGCAAGTCGCATCATCTTTCAGTGCAGGAAGCTCTTGGTGAAAATTCAATCATTTTCTGCAAAGGGTTTGCAGCAGGCTGCACGTTCAGTGAGGAGGGAATTTTGTGGCAAGCCGTTTCATGATATCCACACAGCTCTTCCAAGAACAGAGCCTGCTTCTGCAGAGGAGCATCCTTGGGTGAAAAGATTGTTCATAAACATCACCCTCAGAGCAAGCACCCTGGTGCCATATGTGCATGTTACCATTTAGAGATTGCCATTTTTTATGTTGACCTTAGTGTAGGAATATTCCAGCAACAAGTTTATTAGACAAGCAGTAAGTATGGAATTTTGTGGCGAGAAAAAAAATCAATGGAGGAAGTCTCCAGTCATCGAGGGATTTCATATTTGGTGCATAAAGCCTGCTGGTGTAATTATTTAAAGCTCTTGTTCAAGGTGCCTTGTAAAAAGGCTGGGGTAGTGCGAATCTGCTCTTCTTCAGGCAAGTATACCCAGGGTTATGGAGAAGTGAACGTTTTCCAGTCAAAGTGGCCCAGTGCTCAATATCAAATGGAAAGGAAAAGTCACGTACCAGTAACTCCAGCCTCCAGCGTATGATCAGATTGAAAGAAGCTCATTAGAGCACCACGTGAAAGCAACAGGGCATGTACGTTGTGTTAGCAGGGAGATTTATAACATCCCATCAGAAGATTTTCACGGGGGGGTTATAACTGTGCAATCAATATGGGCAACAGTGACCCGATCTAGGCAGAAAGTCAATAGGCTTTGATTAAGCAAATTGCACAAATGCCATGCAATCCCATCAGCACTACCAAGCCAAACTCTCCACCTTTTGAAGCAAGAAAGTGATGGGGCTTTTCAATTAATTACCCGGGCACTCAGCGATGCTCGGACCCCTCTCCAACGAAGCTGAAGGAAACGTGGGCTGTCGTGCTGGAGGAACAAGGGGCTCATCCATCTCCAGAAGGAGGAGGGAAGCACAGCAGGTAGAGATGAATGAAACATTGTCCCTCACGTTCTGGAGTGCCCTCAGGAGGGCTGATTTCGACTGGAAGTGGTACAACATGGAATTGTGTCAGTCCATAAAACATTTCAGCTCTCCATTCTTGGCAAGGCAGGCTGGCCAGAGAAAGGCCAGGAACACTGCACTTCCATCCATTTCTTCTTCTTACTGCGCATCCAAGTACTGAAGTCATCTCACAACATTTAATCCAGTGGGGATTTTGTCAGTCCAAGAAGAAACAGAAACTGCCTGTCTCGATGGTGTAGGCTGGACTGATAAAATCCTAGCTGCCATTTATGAAAGCAATGGGAAGCATCCAACGGCAGCAACAATAATAATAATAATGCACTGTTAAATGAAGAAGATGATAAAAATAAGGGCTGAGGACAAGAAAAAATACATTAAATCATATGCCAGCCCTTTGTGAAAGAACCATTCAAGCTAGGAATAACTGTATTGCATTTCTACATGTCTGCTCTCGCTGATTGAACCTTGATGTCTGTACCATCTAGAGAAGCTCCATACCTGCACCACAGGGCTCATTTGTAGTTTACACCCACCTATATTAATTAAGCTCTTAACTGGAATTTAGCATGCTGTATTTTGGCAGGGCTCAGTCTCCAGATTAGTTTTTAAATTAGAAAAGTTATCTGTAAATTGAGAACAGTCATTGAAACAACACTCTTGACAATACTTTTTAATTAATAGCTTGAATTGTAGAGCTCAGGAAAAAAAACCCCACACACAATAAGGTTCTGATCATAAAAAGAGAAAAAGAAGAAATGCCCCATGTCTGCATTCCTTATAGATCCAGCTGTGTACGGACCTGGTTCGTCAAGACTCTGTGTTAACAGAGTGACAACAGGAGGCTTCTCCTCCCAAAATGCCACTTTGCACATGATCTTTAGTTTTTATTTTTTAATATAGAGATGGTTTTGCTCCTGCGCTGCACATGCCGAACTCAATATAGTTTTCCTTCTTTTTACCAATACCTTACTTAATTTTAAGACTGCTTTTTGGTGCGCTGATCACTTGCCTTTCCTTGCATTTGTACTGAAGTGGTGCTGTGGCATTCCAGCAGGATTGTTGTGGTTAAAACCTTCCATTTTAGGCCATTCTATACCCACAAGTAACTCTGCATTTTCCCTGACTTCCCACGGGCACCCACAAATTACAAGTATGGTTGCTGTAAGCTTATTTGAACGTCTCTTTTGAGCCCCATCTGTTCAGGTGTGGGTTTCTCTAACCTGCCCCCAGATCCCTCCTGCTCGCTCTCAGCCACAGCTGGGGAGAGGCTGTGCTCCTGCGTGGGGATGGGGCTACGTCCCCTTCTCCTGCCTCAGCATCCATCAGCAGGGATGCGCTAATGATGGGAAAGCATCCACAAGCTCATTAATAGAAAGACCACTGCCTCTCCCAACCATTATTCATACGTTTATGTCAGAATGTGCTGAGCAAGGAGGTTTTAAGTGAACTTGTGTTAAAGCTTTCCCACTGTGGCAGTGGGACTTGCTGATTTTTTGCGTGCATTCTCCGTATTTCTCTGGCAAGAGCTCAGTACCAGGGGATCAGTAACTACATTTGTAAATTTTGTCTTAATGATAATACTGCAGTTTATTTTTAGTCAGTTCCCACCAAGCTGTGTGATCTAATCCACCTTCATACTCAGCTGTAAGGAGCTCAGGAGACTGAACTTCAGTCCTTCAGTGGATGAGATGTTTTCCAGACATTTTTTGTAGCTCTTCTTGTCTACCAGGTAAAGACCATTCCCTTCAATTCCTCTTCCACTGTGGCTTCATGCAAAAGACTGATTGTGGTTGCCTCCCCCATTGAAGGAGGGAGAAGAGCACTGCCACCTTTCATTGCACTGCAAGGAGAATGGAAACGACTTCTCCTCCTTCCTCCTTTCCTTTCAAGCCCTCATCACTGCTGAAACTGTCAAAGAGGGGTGTTGCTTTGTAACAAATACATGAGAGGAGTAGCTACAAGAGACCAAAATATTTATATATATACACAACATATGATAAAATATCATAGATTTTGGATAAAGGGGAACTCCCCACACTCACCTGCCTACCAGAGAATGTGGTAGGAAAAAGCTGGATTGACAGTTTCCAAAATGACTTCAGGCACACTGGGAGGAGCTGCCTACATTCCAGCTCGTGCCATTTCAGCCCGATGGACATCAAATCACTCACAGCATCCAGACTTACTGGCAAATCCAGACTGCAGGTTGCCATGCTACAAACTATACCTTCCTAATGTCATTCCCGTTAAATTAAGGAGATGTTGCCCTCAATTTTTGCATCAAATTTAAGAGAAATTACTTTGCTAGATAACGTGTCCAGGTTGAGTTCCACTGGAAAGCTGAATGAGATGCCTACACTCCTCACATAACACACACATTTAGTTCCTCCTGCTCTGTTCCAGTAGCTGTAGCTAGTTCTCCAGCTGGAGTAAACAGGAAAGATGGAAAATTATTCTCTTGCTGGTACTGCTATTTGCTGTTGTTAGCGCTTCAACCACTGTCTCTTACCTTTCTCTTTGAGCTC
Source organism: Aegotheles bennettii (assembly GCA_013398125.1). Classification (NCBI taxonomy): domain Eukaryota; kingdom Metazoa; phylum Chordata; class Aves; order Caprimulgiformes; family Aegothelidae; genus Aegotheles; species Aegotheles bennettii. Next base: position 518,892 of record VZRW01001595.1, read on the forward strand.
TACTAGAGTTTTCCAAACAGATGGAGAATCCAGAATGTTTTATCTGGGTGGAAGACAGAGCCAATGCAAATCTTAGATGATACAGAAGTCGATGGTTTTATCAAAAATCATCTTATCATAATAATAGCTAAAAGAATAGTGGAAAGCCAGAATTTTCAGAGCCTCACATGCAAAAATCAATTGACCCTTTTTAGGTATTTAAGAGATTTCTTTTCTTAAACTGTACTGTTTCAGCAGCAATCCAGCTTATTTAGCCTCACCATTTTTCTATCCCCTTGAAAACTATGCATTAACATTGCACTTAAACACTTGCCCTGGCTTTCAATATTGGGGTAGATTTCAGCCTGACTTATGATCAATTAGTTCCCACAAGAAAATGCATACTATAATGTAAAGCATATTTCTAAAATATTTATCATATGCTGTATACCAACAACTGAAGGAATTTATCTGAGCCAAGTAAAAGCAAAAAAATCCATCAGGTAAATTCTTCCCATTTGATAAAAGGGTTGTTTTTTTTCTTTCCTTAGCACATCCAGATCTCTGCATTTTCATAATCATGTAGCAGACCCCTACTCAGCAGTCGTTATTCAGCTATGTTATGTGCTTCATGAAGTTACATGCTTAAATATGAGGGCAAGCTTGTGCTTTATTGACCTGCAGGGAACCGAAGGGCAGACCTGAAGCCAAAGATGTGCCTAGAGCTGATCAGGACTCCGGCTCCCTTTTGGATACTCTAACAGCAAGTAGTCATCACATTTTGCACCTCTCATATTTTCTGACAGCTGTCATATGTTTGTTCACATGTGGGTAGAATTACAACCTTGCTGTACGTATTCCTATACCATATATTTAAAAACACATGTTGCAAACCAAACACATGCAGGCTTCATTTGAATTGCTTTTTGCTCACTGGCATTGCTCTCACTTGTAGGCTTCTCACTACATGTTTTTATTTCACACTGACAACAGTGAGATCGTGTGCTTTGTCACTCAGTTGACTGAACCTCGTTACCACAGGCCAGGGGTCCATGGATCAAAAAGCTTTTATCACTATAACAAGGAGACACACTTTTATTTGGCAATATAGGCTGTCCAGAGAGGTTGTGGAGACTCCTTCAAAACCTGCCTGGATAAGATCCAGTGCCACCTGCTCTGGGTGAACCTGCTTTAGCAAAGGGGTTGGACTGGATGATCTCCAGAGGTCCCTTCCAACCCTGACCATTCTGTGATTCTGTAATACACTGCTATTCAATCCACCACATGCTATGTTTTTTGATGTGTATATATTATAAGGTATGCCATTGGATAAATATGAGTAAATTCAAAAATAAGCCACGTGGCAATATATTCTACAAGGTAGTGACCCCTAAAACAGCTGAGCCAGCCCCACAAGGCCTCTTTTAAGCAAATTAATGAAGAAATCTTGTTTCTTTCATCTCCACTGACAGGAGCCCATCAGGATCCCTGTGAGGTGAGGGACAGGTTATCAAGGTACAAGAGCTATGGTTAAGGAAAAATGAAGCTTCACCAGCGGACAATTCAGAGCATCTGAAGCCAGGCTTTCAAAAATGGTCAAGAGATAAACCCCCCCTCTCATCCATGACTACAGAGGAACTCCAGAAATACTAGCCACACCACACCAAAGCTAGGCTTTGTCAGTACCTCCTGAACAATCACTGAGACGCAACCAAAAATATGATAGCCCTAAAACATAACTCATGGCTATCCCCATGCTTAAGAAGGTTGATATGCTCTTACACTGAACTTGCCTGCAAGCATTGTCTCAGTACCATCTAACTTTCTGTTTCTTGGCTAACTAGTGAGCTCTCACCAATGGCTGGATTTTAAACTCAGATGAGATGAGGTAGTTGAATGTATCACACAAGTTGGAGAAAAATGCTCTGCTAGCTTTCAAATGGCATTGCACCAGCCTCTAGCGTCTCTCCATAACTTTATTAATAATCCCATGGGGATTACAAGTAAAGGAGGTGAACGCAGAGCTCTTTTTCCCAGAAAACTACCTCTTTACTGCTAGCCCTGAGTCTTCTGGGAAAAGTGCTAGACTACCTGGAGAAATACATCAAAGAGAAATGATAAATCAAATCCCCCTGCTGATTACTGTTCTTTGTCCAGCATCAGGAGGGGATTAGACCTGCCACAACAAATGGAATTTCTACACAACCTCAGGCTGACAAGAATTCGGGTATCTGAGACAGAGACACAGCGGATCCTTATCACAGTTCTTTTAAGTAGCTTAGCTCTATCCCCAGTCAGTATCTGAGCTGCAAACCACCGACAGCTCTTCCCCCTTCTCCTAAAGGATCCCCAGGACAAGGGGGCAGTCTCATGAGAACCAACAGACTGCAGCATCACAGTGAAAAGGATAAATTGTAAATGAAATTTCTGCAAGCATCACCTCCCGAGCAAAAATCCCACTGGCTTCAACCTGTGTGGTCCAAGTGCTGAGCATAGCTGGAGTCCACTGTTCCCAGGGTGGGGAAAGCCATGTCACAGTCTTTATTTCAACAATGCTATCACAGCACCTTATGGAATCACCACTTCACAGAGTTCTAACCCCACCTACTAGCTGCGCTGTGGCCATACACAAAGGACCAGCTGATGAGGAGACCTACAAAACAAATACAACATCATAAATCAGGACCTGTTTTCAGAAACAGAGTTTGAAATCTAGGTGGAATTAACTGGACTTAAAGATTATACCAATTTACATGCTGTTAGATTTGTGTGCCTTATTTTTCTATAACATTACAGCTTAAGACAAAGAAAGATATTCCACATATAATTATAATTTGATTTTCACTTTTTAGTGAACCTCCAGTGACAGAGGTCTTTTTCAACAGCCTGGACCTAACCCCCAGAAACCCAGGGAAGGGTTCCCATTTTTAATGGGAAGCTTTAATGGAGCGGGACTGTGTAGAATTTTTAAAGCCCAATACAATTGGATTTTGTCCCATTTATCTCATTTTGCTATATCAAAACAAAGATCACAAGTGTGAAATGTGTCCTAGATAGGAGAAAGTCATGAAATACTGGCTACATGGTGGATCCTATGATCCACCATTTTTCTACAGGATACTAAATCTTACTGATTTATACATCAAAGTGGTGTCTCTACTTTCCTCTTCAGCCTCCATTTCTATACCCATTAGTCTGAGACCCTGGTGGTCACATGAGCTTTGGCCACTTGTCAAAAGGTCCAGTTTACACTGCAGCTTTCAAACGTTTTGCTTGGCATTCCTGGCACATCTGCTCTCCATTAGCTGGCCACTCAATGTTTATTATTCCACATGTTAACTATCATACACTCCTTGTGTGAAAAGTTCAGGTGAACAATAACCTATTTATCATCTTTAAGAGATCCAAACCTGTTCTCCACACACAACAAAGACACTTTCTGCAGTTGTGTGCGTGGGCACTCACAGTTCAAGCCCTTAACCAAATAATTTGGTATATACAGGAGCCTTCTGTGACCCAGTTATGCCTAAATTGTCTATGGCTGCACATACACAGTAGTTCAGAAAAGCAAACTGTGGGACTCCACAGGACTTGCTATTGGCATGCTATATGCCAGAAGCAGTAGTTATCCAGCTTAATAACATGAAAAACACTGAATTTGAGTATGATTTGAATTTGAGAAGGATGCTGTGTTGATGCCAGCAATTTAAAAAAAAAAACAAACAACAACAAAAAACTAAAAAAAAACCCCAAAAAACAAAAACAAAACAAAAACAACAAAGTGAAGCTCCCCACCCTCTAGGAAAAAAATTTTTGCAGGTATAATTCCATTTAAACAGTGGAATTAAGGCAAGGAATTTGCAATCCCCAGGGTGATATGCACTACAATTCACACAATTCAATACAATTCACTACAAATAATGTGAAGAGAGCAGCATGGCAGTTGTGAAAACACAGCAGGCCCTCTTACCTATGGGTGACATTATTCACACCCCTCAGTGACCGGTCCTGCTATAGAAGAGGTTCTGGGAGGAATTCAGCAGCAACAATTCTGTCATCCCACAGATCAGCAAGAAAATAAGGCAAATTTGGGGGTTGATCACCTGCTCATTTCTACTGAGTCACTTCTAGCATCACTCTATTAAAACACAGCTGCACACTCCTAGACCACTCACTTAGTTGATGAGGACTGACCAGGTGGCACTAGCAATGTTAGAAAAGGTTTGGGATGTCTTCCAAAATGGAGACAGCAACTGTTATGCCCAGGCAGTGAGACTGGGGGTCCTGGTTTTGCTGGGACAGAATTCTAAAAACATCTTTCTGTTCAGAGAAACTGTCGTTTTGAGAGGTTGCAGGGTCCAGTTCTGTGAGAACAAAAGAGGTGAGATGCTCTGGTGGGCAGGTTTCCATAGTGACCAAGGCTGAGGGCAGTTTTGGGCCATGCAGGTGCAGTGGGCCAGGAGAGGCAAAGCCCAGGGCAGCTGACCCAAGCTGGCCAACCAAAGTATTCCATGCCATAAACATCACCCTCACTATAAACTGGGAAGCTGTGAGGTTTTGGGGAGGCTTCTGCCATGGCTGCCTTCCCGAGAGGGCCTGGTCCATCTCATCAGTTGTCCCACACCTGAGGCTCCTCCTCTGCTTGCTGTGACCACCACGTTCTCGCTGGAGCCGCCGTGCTCACAGTGTTTGCACTCAGGAGCACTCAGCTCATGGCTGCTGTCTGGAGCTGAGTATAACTTCGTATCTTGTATTACCATTGGGGGTAACATTAGATAATTAGTGTTATTCTATTAAACCCATTTTCATTCCAACCCATGGGTCTCCTTTCTTTTCCCTGATTCCCCGTCCCAGGTGGGGTCGGGTTATTGAGTAACTGTCTAAACCGTGACACTGGAGGTCTTGGTAGAGGCTCCTCCATAAGAAATAAATAGTCCAAGCTCAGCCTCAACTCTGATTTCAGAGAAAAGCAGAAACTTTGGAAAAAAATTAAGAGTACGTGATGCTTCCACCACTCTCCTCGTGAGTGCTCACAGACCTGCATGTCCCAGGTGAAAGCAAGCCATGCTTCTGTCCTCAGCAACATCACCAACCAAATCACCAGCCTGGTTGGGCTGCTCAGTGTGCATGAAATCAGGCGAGGTGTTTAATTACCTTGCCTTCCCTGAGACACAGTAAATCAGTCCAGGCATCCCAGTGCGATACATGGAACAAACCATGCTCACAATTAGTTGACAGCAGCAGTGACACAAGATATAAGCAAAGTTTAATTGTCACCTTGTCAAAAGGGCATGAACTGAAGTTATTTTTACCTCCTCTTGTCCACAACGTTTATTTGATTCCCTAACTACAGTATGCCATTACTGCACCCACAAAGGGCTTTCTGAGAACCATCAGGATCCTGCTGAAGGATGTCTATAACAATACATAAATTGACTTCTATTTTTAGTCAATATTAGAGCTTATCTAAAGTAAACGTTAATTCCGGCTTCCCTATAGTCAGCAACCCTCCCAGAAATAAACACTCTTATTCTCAACTTAAAATAAGTGGGTGACTTCATGCATTTGCCTCTTCTGCTCAGCCTCCCCACACCATGTGAAACAAGCAGTGGACCTGTGCTGTGCAGCAACTCACTGAAAGTCACCCTCACCTTCTGCCTCTTCAAAAACTTATTCCCAAGGAGACATTGACGTACAAGCCCTGGAAAGGGTCAGCCAAGACAAAAGGAAGTAAAGTATTTAAAGAAAAGTGTTTAATGAATAATTGCACATGACCAGCACGTGAGAGGAGCTGCAGAGACCGCCTGTACGATGCAGTGCTGGCTGCTGCCCAGCAGCTCTCTGCCCTGCTGCTTTATCGAGGTGTCCACATGCACCCATCCAGAAGGTGTGAGGTCAAGTCTAGCTCTCCAAGCAGAAAGGCTGTCTCTAATCACTAAGCTTCTTTTTAAATAAAGGTTTCATACCACTACAACCAAGGCAATGTATCTGCCTATGCTTAAAAGCCTAAACATAGCAGGTCCTACACATGGCCATCTGTAGCACACTACAAAGCAACCACACATCTCCTTGTAAGACCTTGTTTGTGCCAGCCACAGCCACCAGTGCAGTCCTTCCTCTTCCCCTCTTACTGTATTAAGCAAGTCACATTAAAAAAAACATTAAAAAACCCTACAGATGAGGGTCGGACAGGCCCATAAAGGTGAATCTTGATTCTGAAGGACTGGCATGGTAGTTCTGTATTTATTCACTGGTTGAACCAGGAGAATAAGACCAGCACAACTTCCATAGTATTTTTAAGGTAGCATGGGGATATCCTCATCTTGAGAAAATGTACTGGCAACCTGGATCTCTCCTGCTCACTCCATGTTTATAGCAACATTTCTGTTTGTCCACCCTAGCAATGAGGTCCCACCATGGCAGAACCTGCATAAAATACACAGAAACTGCTTCATCTCAAAGAGTTGAATACCCTGAGTATCATCATGTCCTGAATGTGCTATCTGAAGCTCAGGGAAAAAAAAATATATATATAAAAATATAAATCACACTTAACTAAGCTAGACACCTCCTGTACTCAATTTGTGGCTGGATCAGATTTTAATTCAGTGTGTAACAGCACTGGAATCTCAGGGCTGAAGCATGCTGTGCTTTAAATAACCTGCAGATAACACTCCAAGGGCTCCAAGGTGAGGACAGTTTCTTTCTATGTGGAAACACTTTTTGGGGAAGTCAAAGCTAGAATTTAGTCTGGGAAAGCAAAACATTTGCTCTCTGAAGATAGTTCAGCCTATTTGTTATTTTGATTACTGTAAAGGAAGGATGTAGTCTTTCACCTCATCCCTCCTCCTTTATTTCCTTTATTTATTTAATCACGATTCTAAAAGGGTCACGTAACTCTGGTCCTAGCCTAAGCCATAAGGAGAGGAGATAAAATCGATTATTTTTAAGTCATACTACTCTGTGTATTATAAGCCCTAGCCAGCCACCACCACAACACACACCAATAAGAATTGTTGGATTGGCTGTCTTCTGTTTGTATAGTTTGCAATTTAGTTGTTTCAAGCTTATAAACCATCTCCAGCGGGCTTTTCCACGTCTAGGCATAGGGAAGTATTGCTGACTTTATTAAGGGATAAAGGAAAGTCTATTATTTTCAGTCCTGCAGTTCATTTCCAGAATAATTTTTTGCATAATTTGTAGTATCCATAAAGACATAAGATGTGTAAGTGAACCAGAATGTCCAGTTACATTAACACAGGATATTCCATTCCAGCAATTCTCATGTGTTGGGGCACAAAATCTCATGGGCAGTGGGGAGGTCTACTTCTAGGCAGCTTGTGCCTGCTCATGATCTATTACTTCTACCCCATCCACAATGGCTGATCAGCTGCGAGATGAATCTTACACCTCAAATAACTTTACTCCTTACCTACTTCTCTTTTCCTCATTCAGATACTCATTCTCTTAGTTTGCCATTTCAGCTGTTTCTCCAGAGCTTGTGGCTTGAGTGAGGAAGACTGGCAAGGCTCAGCAGAAGCAGCAGCTTACAGTTAGGAACCACAGAGCATATATCATGTTGGCTGCACAGAAATGCCTGTTCTAAATTTGTACATAACGTTTGATCATTTTGATTCATTTGCAAAAGATATACTAGTGCCTCATCCAAGTTAGAAAGCTTCTAAGTGCTTCCCTTGCTCCAATAAAACTGGACGATGCATAATGCTGCTAAATGCAACGGCAATTTTTCTTGCAGACATCAGCACTGTGACAAGGAGGAATCATGGATCTAAGTAAGAAGGCTAAATACTTTCTTGGACCACTAAAGTTTCCAAAATATAAACAGTGGCAAACATTACAGCATACGCTCTGCTATTCATCTCTTTTCCTTTCAGTGAAGTTAAACGCTTGCAGAAATGCTGATGACCGGCTGAGGGAACTGGGGTTATTTAGCCTGGAGAAGAGGAGACTGAGAGGAGACCTTATTGCCCTCTACAACTACCTAAAGGGAGGTTGTAGTGAGGCTGGTGTTGGTCTCTTCTCCCGAATTGCTGATGACAGGGCGAGAGGAAATGGCCTCAAGTTCCATCAGGGGAAGTTTAGGTTGGATGTTAGGAAGAAGTTCTTTACTGAGAGGGTGGTTGGGCACTGGAATGGGCTGCCCAGGGAGGTGGTGGAGTCACTGTCCCTGGGGGTGTTCAAAAAACGGGTTGATGAGGCACTTGAGGCCATGGTCTGATGGTCTAATGGTTGGGAATATGATGGGATAAGGGTTGGACTTGATGACCCTGGGGGGCCCTTCCAACCATAATGATTCTATGATTCTATGATTTAAGCCATCCAGCCACAAAGAGAAGCTGGTAGAGCTCAGCAGGCAAAGGCATCTCTGCCGCAGGCATGCTGACCTGCATTGGCAACAGCCCCCAGGGTGCCCTCCAGGTCAGCCCCCCAGGCCCATGCAGGTCTCGGTTGCATTTGGAAAAGCCACCAGCCAAACTGCAGTGGCTTTGGTTATGGCAACACACTTAATTAGAAAAAACTACCTCGGTCATTTGCCCAATGGCCACCAGGTGATGATGTGACCTGCGAGCTGCTCTAGAAGGTGCAACCAAGAGGAGCAAGTTATGAGTCACAGCAAATGTCTGCACCACTCAATTCCACCATCATCCATTGCTGTACCATGATGTGCTAGCACAGCCATAGGATAACACATGATTACCACGTGCTTAATACTATGTGACATTTCAGAGTAGTAATTAAGTGGCAACTGTAGGAAGTAATAGCTGTCACTGATCTACAATGAAAGAAATCTCTAGAGATGAGCTCACTTTGAGTCACCATGCCTTTAAATTTACTCTAATACATACAGATAGCTAACTTGACAGAGGAAGACCAGAGTCAACATAAACAAGAGCCTGCAAGAGAAGAGAAAATTAAAGGTGGCAACTCCTAGATTATAAACACAATGTAGAACAACATCTTACTGCTTACTTCTGTTCTAGCATCTCTAATCTGCAACATTATGAATAATATACATGACCAAAGAGTTTGAAAATCCCATGCTAGCAATGCTTTTGAGGACCAGGGCCTAGGAACAGCCATGGGGATTCATATATCGGTGGGTCTGGATATCCCACACGTAGGGTAGAGGCTGCCAGTTTCTGCTCCTCTTGATTTCCATAATAAATGAGGAATGGCGTGAAAGAGCTGTCTTTTCTGGGAAAAGCAAATGAAAAACAGGTTTCTCAATTTAACAAAACCTATTGAGGAAAAAATTATTTTCCATAGCACATACGGATTGCATGCATCAAGTATGAATTACAAAATGACACCAACCTTCTCAGCAGTCATCCTAGTTTTCAGAGAGTCTGGAATCCTCATTTAAAAGAGGAGATAATACTTACTATGGAGGAAAGAAAATACATTTCAGTACAGCTCACAGAAAGAGGGACTATAAATGGTAGAACTGGAATTTACTTGGATTTATATATAATAATATGTATATAACACATAACCTATATAATATTTATATATATATATTTATAAAGAGGTTTGAAATAGTATGTTGTCAATAAGTATCAGCCTAGGCACTGAAATAATACAGGAATTAAAAACCTGGTATTTTTAATCTAAATTAACCATGTTTAATCCTTAGGACACCAGATAAACATTTAAAATATCTATAAATGCATCTACACATTTTTTTCTATGCACATACGTATGGGTCCACAAAATTATAAATACAAAGTATATTGCACAAAAACTGGGGGAAAGTTCAATACAAGACAACCCAAATACGTTCCCTTGCAGCAGCATCTTTTAACAATCCAGCCTGAACAAGCTTAGGATCCTCTAACCTTTGCTAAAAAGGCAGCCAGAACTTTGATACAGTCTTTGGATTTTAGCTATGTGTGTCTAAACCAGGATCTTTCAGAATCAGAAGTATTTGTGGCCTGGAGTTAATTAGTGTGTAGTCACACTGGCACTACGAGGGGTATTTTATGACACTCCAACAACAAAAAACCACTACTCAAAGTGAAGCCCTCATTTCCATGCTTTCACCCCAATTAATTTCCTTTATTGAAAGTCTAAAGCAATGCCTGATTTACATATTGCCTCTAAATAAATAAATAAATAGCGCAGCAGTTAAAACTTCAGCCTGACAAAACTCTTGCACTTGACACACTTTCCCATTATGGTACAGAATAGTTATGTGATTGCTTATGAGTTATATATAGAAGGGGAAGATAACATTTTTAAAAATGTGAATTTGGGGAGCGGTTATCTGATTTTAATTCAAAAGAAAGAATCAAGGATAACTCTACAGTCTCCTTCGTGTTCTTCAATTATGTCCCTTAAGGGAAAAAAATTATTTACTCCATCCGATATCTTATGAATATTACACAGGCTATTTCAGTTTGCTCCACTGCACTTAGGTCATGCTTGACAAAGTACAGGCTGTAACCAGTATCCTTCATGGGAAGAGAAAAGAACAAAAAGAGAATATGTGAAAAATAGCCCATTTTTGAGAACAATGGAACTGTAAGTGATCATAGTGATACTCGCCGTCAGAGTAACAGATCCCTGCATTTAATTTCTCAAAGCCTAAGAAAACATATACCTTAAATGGAAACCTGAAACCCAAATATACATTTTAGATTGCTGTAATGATAGCAATGGCAAAATCCTACAGAACCTCAGCCAGCTACAAGAGGAACATGCGTTTTTCCCAGCCAAATGTTCCAAGTCTGGTCCAGGCCGCTGCTGCATCAGGCAATGTGCTGAAGGATGCTGTTCTGCTACACAACCGAACCAAAGAGAAGATCTTGCATCTGAAATTATTACAAAGAAATTTTTTTAAAACCAAATTTGATACATTTGATAAAAGGGAAAGGCTCAAAAAAAGAGAAAAAAGCTATTAAATAAGCATGAAAATTAAGAAATTTTGCCAGACAAGGCAGTCAGAAATTAAAGATGCAATTCTGGGTCCTTAACTATCAAAGGCAAACCATGTCCCTTCAGATTGTAAACAATAATTTAAAAAGCAAGATGTATTCTTTAGGCAGCTGGTGGCTGCAATAGACCTTGAAGCACTCAGATTGTTGCACTCCTCCCAGTTTCTTTAGGATACAACACTGTGCAAATAAATTCAGCTTCTTCATTTCTTTTCCTGAAGATGACAAAAAAAAAAGTGAATCCCAGTGCATTGCAAAAAAACTCTGCAAAACCAAAACCTCAGCTGTATCAAGCATCCTACGTGTCATTGGCCTGTACTTATTTTTCGGAGCCACAGACTAATATTTGGCTGCTATCTGTGCCCTGGCCTGAGGGCAAGCTAACCAAATGGGACATGGAAAACCTCTGGACATGAAGGAGAAATGGCCATGACTGACAGGTAGCAGTACGAGAAGTTGACAAAAGGGGTAGTGTTGTGAGGAATGGCTGGATCTCACAAGGGGGTATTGGGGGAGTTATGCAAGAGAAGGCTGAACTCCACAGATAATCAGAGGTGAATATTGGAGATCAAGGGTCTTGAAATGCCAACAATGCTGAGGTAACAGCAACTCTAATACTGTATGAAGCTGAGATTATCTAGGTAACACTATGAGAAATAAAAAATTTTGGGTAGTACCCTTGGGCACAACAGCTACAGCAGGACAACAAATCAAATCTGTCAGTTCAGACCAGACCACACCAGCCAAACCTGCTTCTGTGCTCAGGAGGACTCGCTGTTTTCCTTGGCTAACAGGAGAGCACCCAAAGGAACAGAGCAACTCAACCCCTCAGCTTCCTAGGGGGTTCCTAGGGGAGCTTCCTAAGCCCCTTCGCTTCCTGACAGTGTTCAGAAGTATCCTTCAGGCAGGCAGTGTATTTAGAAGGTCAGCTTACGTTCAGAGATGAGCTGTTTAGAGGATTGGTGCTCTTGCAAACACTTGTTAAAAATTGTATTCATGGAGGACTAATCACCTCGAACCATCTTGGCAAACTAGCACACACAGTACAGATGATGGGTATTGATATGGTAAGTATCAAAATAGCTGGAGAACAAGTTAAATTTATCCATATTTGCCTATCGCTTCAGAGGATCATGACTTGGATGCCAAAATGACCAGACAGGCATTACTTAACAGAACAAAAATACATAATTGAAAACTTTTACAAAGCAAACTTCCCCACTTGCTATGTTCTCATGCCAGCTTTTCAGCTCTCCATGTGTCTGTTTCACAATCCCTTGAAAATCTGATGGTCTCCATTGACTTCTTACAGTTCAATGTACTTGAATAGCTCTTCTTATGAGAGGGATTTCAGCCTGGAAAGGCTAAGGATGTCTTGAACAGGAATAAGAACAAAACCGGTGGATCCTTTTAATAGAAAAATCATACCAGAGAAGCTCCAAATTTATACAGTAAATAAACTTTATTTCATCTCAGCTCTTGTCAGATTAGTGCTGTCAACAGTCACAGATCAGCATATGGTACAGTTATGTATTAACTATTTACAATTTACAATAACATACTTTTTCTCCAGAAAATATAAGTACAAAAGCTAGGAGTAAACAAATGAGGTACTGCAATTTGGATTTATTGTAGGCAAAAGCATAGAGAAGTGACCTTTAGCAAACAACCATAAGACCAAATCGGGAGAGAGTGGTCATCACGAGTGCCTAGTTCATCAGGAAAAATCACCTCAACCGCTACCCATCCAAAAATGTATTGCACAATTCATTCAAAAATAAAAAAATAAATAGAAGAAACAAACCATTTATTTCAACTCTTAAAAAACACCCAATAAAGCCTGTATAGAGATACAGTAGTGGGCAATTCCTTCCTAGGATAAAGTCTTTTCTCTCCTTTAAAAAAATAACCTTTAACACAAAATAGAAGACAGTGTTCAATAGAAGAGAAAGACGACTCATCACCAATAACCCCTGATTAGCGTTTCTTGTCAAGGCAGTTTTAACTATATTCATGGTCCAAAGGTGGTGCTGAGTTTTGGTTCTTGGTGTTCCATTTGTGACCTTGAATAATAGCTTTTCTTCGTGTCCCTTCTCAAGGGACACCAGAGATACGAACATATTCCTAAGCAGCAGTGTCATGAGACATTCTCATCACAATTTCTTCAAGATGGTCGTAGCCATGACTGGAAGAATGAGAAGTCAGAACAAATGAACAAATGTTACATTATTGAGAGCTACTTAGAAGCACATAATATTAAAATAATCATGCCATTGCTGTTTATTGATAGGAATAGGAGATGGAAGAATTTCAGGTAAGTCAAACTGCCAAATTATTAACTGATTTTGAGCAAGTAATTCCATTCCAAATCTGCAAAACAATTGAGAAACTGTGCTGGAAATAACCTGTAGCAAAAAGGTCAGGAGTCTCACTAGAAACAGATCATCTACCACACCGTAGCAGCTTAATCCAATGAAAAACAAAGCTGCCCTCTCTGCATAAAGCCTATCATCAAAATTGAAATGATGAAGTAAAATTCTGGGGCTAGCAAAAAGCATCCTCTGCCAGGAAAATATTCATTGCTTTCACAATGAAGTCAACATCACCTTCATTTCTAAGTTTTATACATGCAAGAATATTATCCCATTTGCTGGCTACCTAATGACACAAGTCACAAAAACACTTGAGATAAAGCAAGAAACCACAATTCAGTAATGAGGTCTGAACAGTATCTGTACATATTAGCTTAAGTTACAAAAGTGTAACAGGTAATTGCTGATGTTAAGGTCAAAACTGAGCCCTTCTGTAAATGTTTCAAATGTGGCTGAGAACACCTGAACTTTTCACACCAGCATTACAGACAGCATGATGAGAAGCAAAGTTCCAAACCTGTTTTCTGTGTGAGTGTTGGAAATAGCTTTGTCCTATCATTACTGACAATGCAATTATTTTCAAGAGAGGGCTGGAAAAAGCAGTTGCTGATTTTGTCAAGAAGTGATCAAGGCTCTGAGGCAAACAGCCCAAACTCTATTGTGTTTTAAGTGTAATAAAGTGCACCCACTATTGTATTCCAAGGCTTAAAAGAAGCCAAAATAAAGCAGAAGCCATGACTGTTTGCTAAGAAGTCTCCTGCATGACTGCAAGAGGGGAAGATAGCCTGTCCACGGCGCTGTGATAACTGGCAATGGAAACAGCCCAAGTTCACCCATTTTGCTACAGCGGTGGTGTAGGCAAGCCCCTGCGTTCCAGCCCACTGATAGCAACTGCTTCACATGCACTGCACCAACTCCTGGCAACTGTGACAAGATCTTCAGTTGCAATGGAGGAAAAAGGAAAGTTGGGCTGACCGTGTACAACAGAATTAATCCGAAGAGTTTGTTAAATATCATACACCACAAATGACTCAAATCCTAATGTTAACAGCCAGTGTGGAAAGTTTTACCTTTATTCTTCCATATCCTATTCCCCTCTCAACTGCTACTGCTTGTGTGTTGCTGGGTTAGCCTGGCTAGTCTGATGCAACCTGCACCTTCAGGCCTGAATCAGCTGTGGTTTTCTGTCACACTGCAATTAGTGTTGCAGTTTCGTAATGCAAGCAGCTAAGTAAAACCTGAAAAAAGGCACAATAAACTGCAAACATAAAGCTCCCAAGATTGTTCTCTCTCATCTCTCTGCTCCAGCTTCTCTTGATACAAAGCCAAAGCTCTGATTTGAAAGGTACTGATGTTTAAATGCAATCACATCCCAATTCCTCTACAGAGGATATTTCATCAGTCTTTTAAAAAATAATCCATCCTCATATTAATAAGATGTAATAATTAATTTCAAGCAGTACAGTTTATGTCTCCCATAAATCTGACTTGTTTGCCTATTCAAAAAAGGAGCTCAGAAAGTGAATAAAGACAAAACAAAGCCAAGCACAATAAAATTTAACATTATATATTAATTTATTTCAAATTTTATTTGTTTTTTCTACAACTGAGATCTCTGTAGCTCAATCAACATTTCAAGTTATGCTTGTAACTCAGAAAGATTGGGTTTTGGATCAGTATTTACCATTTTCAGCTTGGCTTTGTAAAGCAAAACATGAGTAGAACAAAGTTTATCATACACATATGGAACAAAAAAATGGATTCTTTTTAACAAAACAAAAGCAGGCAAGAAAAAAAAGCAGAAGAATGATTAATCTCATACTACAGGTTTCATTTTTAAAATCTAAAATAAAGCAAATATGTATTAGGCTTCACTCACCCACATGCTAACTAAGCACAGACTGATGGGATATTCAGAAGATACCACTGCGAGGTGAGGCAAACTACAAAGCCAGGAAGAAAACAGCTTATTGGACTACTTTGTTAATAGTGAGATAGGAACTTTGTGGACATCTACTGCTTACGGATGAGATTGCTGCAGTTAGATCACAATAACTATGTAGTAAGAGCTAGATTAGTGAAGGAGACACATTGATCTAGCACATGTTTATTGACCTAGGAACTTGTTAAAAATTTTCAGAGACCTGTTAAATATATGCCCACTAAGAGGGTAAATAATTACTCACAGATACTTAGTAGTATACACACTTATTCTTTTCCAGTAGCACAGTTAATTAACAATTCACACATTAAAATTAGCTGTAGATGTTTTGACCATAAACTAACATACAGAAACAACCAAGCTTTATGCTAAAAACGCACATTTATGTTGCAGTTCAGAACTGTATTCCTCATTAGATCTAAATATTTTTACATACCAATATCACTCCAATATTAAGTGTGGAGAAACAAGGCTTTGATGTTAGTAAATGTCAATAAATAAAATACAAAAAAACAAGCATATTTCGTAACAGAATAATTTATGAAGACCCCTCCTAAACAGAATTACAGAAGACTCGCCCCAAAAAATAATTTGTGCTTCAGTAAGCAAACTTAGGAACTCTGAAAGTGAAGAAAAAAAGTACTACATCCTCCATAGTATGTCCTAATATTTGAGTTTCCATTGAGATGTCTCATTTAATCTCTGTGAATTTGGAACGGAGAAAATTCATAGGCTAGATCTGAGCCAAGAAAGGACTGCTACACGAAATTCAGTATTTTTGATTGGGACATGAAGCTCTTTGAATGACGATAGCCTTAACAATAAAAGCACTTGCAGTCTGCAAAAAAACCTCACTTTATATTCTATCCAAATTTTAATAATACCAAGGACCTTTAATACCAAGGACCAAAAGTTGTTGAATCAATTAAAGTTACATTTCTATTTAGCATCAGAAGTTGTATCTATTTTAGGAAGACCACGTTTCAAGTACCAAAAAGCTGAAGGAACAACAAAATAAGGTCCATCTCTCTAACCTCTTTTGGCCAACAGAGAACTCAAAATGTTTCCTAAATATTACTCTAGCTTACCAAAAAAAAAAAAACAACAAAAAAAGCTTTTTGCCAGCTTTCTACTTGAATGTCAGAGAAAAAGAGCATTAAGAGAAAATCATGTTTGGGATGCACAATACTTATTGGTGCTGCAGTATTATATCGTTCTAAAAGTATTTTAAATATTTCAGATTGCAAGACGCTCTCAAACCCAAGTGTACAGAAAAATGCTGAAGTGTTTAACACTCTCCTCAGATTTGATACTTCAAGGAGGTGAAATGGTAGAAATTAGTTTTAAATTTGTTTCAATGGATCAACAGGACTTTACAGTAAGTACTTCAACTGAAATGTAAAAATGCAAACATATTTTATTCTGTTTCTGCAAGTGCTAAATAAACATATAAGCAAGGCAGGTGAGGGGAACAGAATGCAACTATTCCTCTTCTTTCTCGCACTGTAATTCCTAAATATTTTACTAAGCTGTCACGAAGAGAGAGATCACAATGTTGACTCCAGATACAACGTAGAGAAAACTATTGCTGCGGTTTATCTTAATAAAAAATAGGTCCAATATATAAAATAGTAGCAGTAATACCAAGGAAACGTTCATGCTCATATATTAACATTCTTTTTTGAGTCTGCTTCTCAAACCCAAATTCACCTTTCTGGTGAATAGATTAGCTGGTCAGTACCAAGCAACTGTCACATAGTAAGAAGTGTACTGAAACTGGGAAAAAACCCAACCAAGCAAAACCAAAGTGAAGAGTTTAAGACTCTTATTTTTGACCTGTCCCAGAGTGAACCTGATGGTTTTTCAGTACAAAAATAAAGCAGGCTTTTAAAACCAACCAACTAACCAATCTTGTTATGATAATCAAGATAAAAATGTACAAATCCCACTTCAAACACACATATCCCAGGTGATCGAACTAATCAGTTTTCTAGTCTGCAAGCAAAATGGCTTTTGGTTTTGCCAGAAATTTATCCTCGGGCTGAAAAATCGCTTTGGACGTATTTTTCATCAAAACTGTCATGACCTCACAGAACCTTCTGAATTTAAGAAACATGAATTTTCTTTCAGATTACTTTTTTGATTAGAAAATCCATCTGGAGAATAGTAGTGATGACTGAACTCGCTTTGTTCTGTTGTACCCATGGCTATCAGAAATACAGCTGAACCAACGATGAGAAATACTAGTGAAGAATATATGCTTGGGGTTTTTTTTCTTGCTTTTGTTATAAACTCAAACCTACAGCTGGAATTTGACATTCCACTGAGGAAGGAAGGAGGAAGAAAAGGAGTTTCTTAAATGCAGACTCGGGAAAAAAGAAGACTTATTCTTGCAACCTAACCTCTTGCATAGATTTGGTTTACTTATGTAACTCACCAATGGTCGAGCATCTTCTCGTTCCAGTATCTTCTGAGCCTGATCTGCTGGGAACTTCAGCACTGTTGTTATAACCTTGGCCATTGTCTAAAAAGAAGTACGGCATCTATAAGCGATTTCATATGCACTAAAATGTTTTTGTAATATTTTAAAATGCATTTAAGAATAAAGGATGCTATATTTAGTAATAATGGAAAACATATCCAAATGAGTAAGATATAACTAGTTGTTTCACATCATATATGCATGACTTATTATGTGACTTGTAGGAAAACCATGAAGAATCTTCATTTCACATTGCCAGAAACTACAGCTACTGTAATACAAAATAATCTATGGTATCTATGATCAAATACTTTAAGTCTATTATTAAGACAGCATACTGTTACAAATACTGCTCCTACCACATCTGATCTTAACATGGCCTTTCTGAAAAGCCCATTTCAGGTGCATGGCATCTGAGACAGTCCTTGTGGATTCTACTATATTCACATCATCCAAGCATTTTGTAAAGAAATGAAACATTAGGAAAGCAGATCCAAATGTAGATGTGGAACTACAGTTGTGTAAATATTTTCAGTGAGTATACAGTAACCCCATATTTAAATGGCAAATCATTTAGACATCCTCAGACAGAAGATGTAAGAATGTCAAAGCTTTGTGCAAAAATAGGCAATGATTATTTCCATTATATAAACAGATGAGTGGGAAGAAAAAACTCCAAAAGGCACAAAATAAGATTTTCAGGTGACTTAAAAGAAAGGTCAAAGTAAGAGCTGCAGTGCAGTTCAAACAGAAGGTGATTGCTACAAAAGCAGTAACTGCTGCTCTTAAAGAATGTGGATGAGATAAGATTGCTGCTCTGAATGTCTACTGTTTATTACCAGCCTCACGTGTGGAATGAAGAGGAGGCCATAGCAACAAAGCAGTTGCAGGACAAAAGTGACTGCAGCTGAAAGTGAGAGGTAAATCCCTAATCTGCAACAATTGTTTCAATATATAACTTAACTAGGGATAAAAATGAAAAGAAAGCAAAATAAACCAAGCCCTGTTGAATTCTTTCAGCTCAAAAAGTTTAATTTCAACATATGAACAGTTCCCATAAGTAAGAAGCAAGTGCCTCTACTGCAGTTGCCAGATACCCAAATATGCTCAATGCCACAAACATTAGCACTTTTCTAACTTCTTTTGCCAAAATCCTCATAACAATTATTTAGGATTAAAATATTAGAAACCAATGAGCTTACAATCTATTAAAACTCCTTGTAACAGAGCTATCAAGAAACCTCTCTCCTAACAATTTCCTGCAGAACACAATGGCATGCATATATCACAGAAAAATCTACAAACACTGTCAATACTCCGTGAAAAGAGATATGTGTGCCAACTTAAACAGGGGCTATCTGATACTGTCATTCCTGAAAGCACCCATTTTGTAATTTATCACTAGCAATGACTTGAAATTATCTCCAATATTTTGAGGCCACTAGGAAGATTTTGAAGCTCAATTATTCAATGCTATTGACTGTTGCATAGTTATGAAACAAAGCTGGAACAATTGCAGAACTCAGGCTAGTATATTTAATAAAGGCTTACCTTATCACTCTTAACAGTCTATTGTACTATAAAAAAACCCTAATACCTCTTTAATTGTGTGAATAGACACACACATGTTCCTGTGTGTGCATCTCTATCTACCTATAGAAAGACCCTGAGCTTTCAAACACAGTAGATAGTTCTGCTGTTAAGAGATAATAGTTTGCATTCCCCTTTCTTTCTATGAGGCTGACATACTCAGATATGTCATCTCTGAAAATATATATATATGGACATATATAGGTTCAAAAATGCATACATATATTTATTATATATATTTATTCATCAAGCTTTTAAACAAAGCAACTGAAAGACAGGAGAGACATAAAATCAATTTACTTTAGCACTGACAGTTGTTTGTTGCTGTATTAAAGAAACCAACTGCAAATTTTAGTGCACCACTGCTAAAGAGGAAAAAAAATCACCACCTTATAATCCAAAGTTCTGAGTCACATTTAGTAATGTTTTGAAGATTTGCTATGTGCATCAGCTATCTGCAACAGTCATCTGCAGCTGCCTCAAGACTTGTTTGAAGCTGAAATATTGCTGACATTTTTACCATTTTTGCTTGTCTAAGTCCCTCACAATTCAAAATCATAAAATACAATAATGTACATAATTTTCTTTAATGATTTCAGTTGTTTGTTACTAAAGTAGAAAACCCATTCAATAAGCCATGGGCTTGTGAACAGAAGGTAACAAGTGATTCTGGGTTTTCTAGATCAGGGATTTGTATTTTTAATAAAAAAGGAATTAATATCAAAATGAAAAATTATATAAAAAGAGAGTGAAAGAGGAATCCCGTAAGGACAAGATGTCCTGCACAGACCAAGTTTTAGTCTGTACACAGCACAATGAGAACAGAGTTAATTAACATAAAAACCTACATAAAACCTCTTTGTTTAATGGTAGTCCAAGTTGAAAGCTGGGCAACATAGAATGGAAGAACTCCAGGGAGGAGAAAAAAACAAACAGAAAAAATTCATCCACATAGAATTCATCACCCAAGAAAAATGTTTGTGTTATGACATACCTGGCCTATCTCTAAGCATCAGTATTGTTACAAGATAGTAAAATTCCAACTTACAAATGACTTCACAAGCTTGCAGCATAAACAAGAAGCCTACTGTGCAGTTTTTCACTACTTTAAGAGTAAATTAATACTATCTAAAGAAAGTATACAGATTTGGGAGTCCTGTAAAACATCTTTAAACAGTTAAAGAGATATTTCACAGTCTTCAGAGCTACTAACAAATCATGATTTAGAACAACTGTTATTTATCATGTTTGTGTCAAGATGACATCAAAAGAGCACTTTTGCTAATACTGTGCACACCAGCTTTCATAGTACATTAACTTGACTGACAACAGGACTTTGCTAGTAAAACCATACCTATCTATAAACGTTTTTGTCTTCATAGGTACATTGGTGAGAGATGTGACAACCCCACCTCCTCTGCCAGTCATCTTACAATGTTAACAAAGTTCTTAAGGTATGGATCATGGCTCTTTGGAAAACAAAACAAAAAGCCTATCCAATGCTGTGTCAGTAATAAACAGCATGTAATGAATCTGCAACACATGGTTACTGCAAATCTACACAGCAAGGATGTTAAACTGTATTCTAACCTGCATCCCATGTCACCACATACATACTTTCCATACCTTTGTTTCACGACCCATCATATATTCAAACAGCACTTTCCTCAAGTATTCAAACTCAGTAGGTTCCCCAAAGAGGGAAACATCAGTATGGTGAAGGTTTCCATCTGTGTAAACAAAAACAAGAGAATATTTATACTGACTCACTCACATGAATCTAAACTTCACCAGTGGCACGAAATTGCACAAGAATAAATGCTGGATTCTGCATTGAGGAGGGTGGTCAAACCCTGGAGCAGGCTTCATGGAATGGTGGTTGATGTCCTGTGCCTGTCAGTGTTTAAGAGGTATTTGGACAATGCCCTTAATTGCATACTTTAACTTTTGGTCAGCCCTGAAGCGGTCAGACAGTTGGACTAGATGATCAATGTAGGTCCCTTCCAGCTGAACTATTCTATTTTTCTATTCCATTTTCTATTCTATTCTTCCTACTTTCTTCTTCCTCTACCAGTACATGCCGAGGACATCTCTGATGATATTTCTTTCCAACCCTGCACTAGCAGAAGCCACTGAATACCCATAACCATGTCCCAGCCTGGGCATTGGCTCTCTCATATTGCAGGAAGGAGCCATGGACCTTCTGATGGGGGTGAGAGCTGTGGGTTGTCTCAAGATAACTGGAACATCTGCACAAATTTGAACAGAGCAAGTGTGCAGTGCGGTTTTTGAAGGTCTGCTGTGTTCATCCAGGCTGGGTTTCCACAGAATGGCAAAACCCCACATCTCTGACACTCGTGAGGCTCAAAGACCAAGCCTTCAGTCTGAAGAAGGACATGCTCCTCAACTCAGTGGCTGCAAATCTTTTGGAGGTGAGCAATTCCTGTTTACTTCCCCATAGATCGTGTACTCATTTTTAGAAACACCCGATCCATTTCACATGATAAAACATGCTAACACACGAGAGCCTGAGAACAACAGTTCTCCCTCAGAGAGAAGGTCCCTCTGGCCCAATACTCTGTTTCCAAAGTGGCCAACCATAAGTGTCTACAGGAGAGCATATGAGCAGTGCAGGTCTACTTCTGTCAGAGTCCTGGGGTGCTCACAGGCCTCAATGGCTGGGACCAACCTCCCCTGGGACCCCCACCATCCCCTGCCAAGGGCCCAGGGGACGTGTCTCAGCTCAGCCTGGGGCCTCCAGTCCCTGCCTGAGTGATGCTGTAGGTGTGCCCATCTCTGCCCTTATCTCCTGGATGGGCCTGGGACCTGCACTGCAGAGAGCTCCTCTCCTGGATGGAGCCCTCAGGCCTGGGTCAGAACTTGTCATGCAGAACTCCAGGCACAGCACAGCAGAACTGTTCTGTTCTGTTCCCTACATTCATGATGACATGAACAACGATGAGTGTTATCTGCCTGAAACACCAGGGGCTTTGAGCTCCAAAACCACTTTCAAGGACATGTAACACAAAGGTTACAAGTGGAAACAGGATTTTATTTTCCTGACTGTTTCAGAACCGATGGTTACCAGCATGAACACAATGCCATGTGTAGCCACGAGCAGCTGATGCATTCTGCCTTCATCCCAGACAGTATTTGTCTTTTTGAACCCGAGTAATTAGAAATGTCCATAGTGGTACAGGTGAGTTCTCACCAGGGCTTAGCACAATGCTTGCCTTTCCTGTAGAAATATCTTGCCTGACACACAAGAATGCCTTTGCCTGTATCACGTTTGTGGCTCACAGTCACCCTGTGATCTACTCATGCCTCCAGGGACATCTGCCTACTCCAGTGTTTCCAAACTGGAGCACAAACTCATGTGTTCCACCTGATGTTGCGTTACCTATATTTACCCTGCAATTCTTCACACAGGGTTTATAGATGTAGGGAGGATAGGGGCCGTAGAACAATATTATGAGACAGAGCTTTTCCTGTCTCATGGACGCCATGAAGTCTAGAATATGATGTGGACAAGGAAACCTACATTCTTGAATGATGGTTTTCTGCAATCTAAATTCAGAAGACTTGAGGCTCACTCAGAACTCTAGGCATAACATAGCATAACTATTCTGTTCTATTCCCTGCACTCACCATGAGTCAAATAACCATGACAGTGTTATTTGGCTGAAATGCCAGGGGGTTTTCAGCTCCAAAAACACTTTCAAGGACACATAACACAAAGGTTACAAGCAGAAACAGGATCTTATTTTATTTATTACTACATCAGAGTAAGAGATCTTGCAAAGGAACTCTAATCACAAAAAGTGTAAATGCCCAGACACATAACACAGGGAAGATCCATGAAGTCTACTATTTGTATTGTTAAGAATTTTTAAGTCATAAAATATATATTTAACTAGCCAAGACAAATGTTTAATTCTTCCCCATCCACTTTTGAGTGCCACTGCCTATACCCCTCACCCCAGGGATACAGAAAGCTTAAGAAGTCTGATACACAGATATTTTAACTGCATGACAAACTCGAACCTCAAACAAAATGCTGTGTGATTTGCTCACCTGAAATCACACACCAGCTCTATTACAGAAGCCAAGATAAAACAAGGATAAGATGGCATGAAAATATTATACGAGTGTTCTAGAGAGATTGACATTTTAATAAATTGTCTAAACCAAAGCGTATCTTTCAAACAAACAAAAAACTTATTTGTGATGAAAAGCGTGTCCTTACCTCTGTACGGTGTTCCAACTGATCTGACATACATATTTTTCTCATAATTTTTCAGCCTGTCTTCCAGCACATGAATCTAAATAGAGAACAGTCAAAACAATAAATGGTGTTCACCAGCAGCTAATATACACATAATGGAAACAGTTTTCAGCTTAACATTCACTCCTTCTATAAAAGGCAAATACATTTGCTTTTTAAGGAAGGAAAATATGAAAACATTAAAAGCTATCCCTAAACTACTTAAGGAAATGGGTGTACATGTATATATACACTTCAGAATGCCTACAGTAAATGTTATGTAGATATATGTATTTATATACACATATACACGTGTCTATAAGCATACATAAAAAAAGAAAACATGACAGAAGTTGTACTTAACATCAAAAAAAAGGTTTAGAAAAAGAAAACATCCGTAATTCCATGAAGTGCATTGTTACGTTTTTCACTGTGCAAATGTTTTGCTAACCTGTATCAGAAGCATGTGATATTTTCATTCTAAGGGGATAAAGGAGTACTTTGAGAAGCACACAGATCTTCTGAGAGCAACTGTAAGTCAAGACTATTTTATGTGCAGATTACTTTCATAGTACCTGTGTGGAGATGTGCTACATCATCACTTGAAATGAACAAACCTTTTAATACTGCAAACACAAAGCATCAAACAAGAATACTTTTTCCTTGTTCAAACAGCACCCTTACCTGCTCTCTGAACTCCTGCTCTTTCAGTTTTGAATCATTGACTAGTGTTGTCTTCTGTGCCAGCTGTGCCTGAAAGAACAGCCACATATGGAAATCATCAAAAAACTGCTGAAGATCTATCATAGGTACCTTTCCAATAAACTACTTTCTCCTTTTAACACAAACTCATAAGCAGTATTTCTGCTTTCCAACTGCTGTGAAACAGAATTATCTAGAGAGCAAAATCAATAGAATTTAAGACTTACCTGAAGTTCTGATATTGTGACCTAGAATAAGAATAAAAAATAGATTACAATATAGATTAGAATACATGAAAAATACTCAGTATATCAAGCATTGAACATGGGTAAAAAAAAGAAATATCGATCGCCTAGTTCTGATACAGTGTTTTAATTTAGGGTGATAAGAACTGAAATGAACAAGTCACACATATATTTACCAAAAACCCTAACTAGTCTTAACACTATTCACAATATTTTATCTTTTTCCTTAATTCTCCAAGTTGCTTTTGGAAATGTGAACATTTATCTGAAAGTATCTTCAGCTTAAGAGCTTCATGAGCTCTACACCTTGCAAATACAGAATTGTTTCTGTATTTCATAAACATTGCTAAGCTGAAATTTCTATTTTTTAGTGTTCCAACTCTAAGGAAAACAATCATTTAGTAGTCATGGGAATAACTCCACGTTGTAAAGTCATTTTAACATCAAATAATTGGTGTGTGAAATTTCTTTTTTTTTAAGAGAACATAAACCTTGACACAGAAGTGGTATATACCACTCGTTTCTTCTTCAAGCTGCTATCTCAGAGCCCTTTGAGATGTGAATTTAAAAAAATCACACTAAAAATGACCCAGTGTGATTTCTTTTCCTTCTAAAGGGCTTCCAGTAAAATCAACATTACAAAACAACACATGCAAAGGGCAAAAATCTCCACCTTAATAATCATAACAATTGGACTTTTTAAAATACCAGTAAAAAAGGTAGTATCAAATACTGCAGATTCTAAAGATGTTCATTTTTGAAGGAGTTAACATCTAAAATAATAGAAACTGTATGGGAAAGTGAAGGCCAGATATGTAAATAAAATCCAATTCAGAGCAAACTACAGAGTTTTATGAAGACTAGGTATTTCACCTGAAGATACAAAAATAAATGTTAGTGCCAGCTCACTTTTTCACTGTTCCAACATTCCTCTTCTGCCATCCTTTGTTTATATTCCTTTTGCAGATTTTCCAGCTGTGCCTGCAACTCACAAACTTTTGCTGTCATCTCCTCTTCACGAGCCTTCAAAATACAGGGGAAAAGAATTACTTATACAATTAATCATCTAACCACTTAAAACCTTAACTACAGTGGAAAGAAAGTAATTAATAAGACTTATGCTAGACACAGAGAGGATATGCTTGAAATTCAGTATAAAGGCTAGTTACACTACAGGAGTACAGAAGAGAACAAGAAACAAACAATTTAAGATTACATAGTTAGGATTAAAGTTAGTTTTTTGAAAGTTAGAAAAAAGAGCTATTTCTATCAGGCACTAAAACAGCGTTCCAGTATAATCCAGTAAGTGTATTACTGGAGAGACTGTGCTTGCTTATATGACCTTCATAAACAGGACACGTGATGATACAGCTACTTCCTATATTCTGCAAGTGACAAGGACTTAAACCCTTTTGTCACTCACTCTCACAAAGATGTTCCTAAAGCAGTTTTAAGCACATTTTCAGAAACAGCAAATTCCCATTCACAAGGGTTTGGAGGGCACTGTGCAGCGTGGAGGAAAGAAGCAGTGGCAAGAATGGTAGGGAGGAAATGAACTTCTCTGTTTTGTGACAGTGTGAAGAGTACATTTATAGGAGAAAAACACGTTGATCTAATTCCTAGCTAGTTAATCCATCTATATGGCACTTTGCAAAGATAAGTATTATTTTAAATTGTGTCCCCTCCGGCGTTTCTGTGAGATATCATGTCAGGGAGCTCATAAAGCAGCACTCCAACTCAAAGTACCTGTCTCCATTGCTGAACTAAACTAAAACTGCAGTTTCACTCATGCTAACCACTCAGGGCTGAGAGCTGCCTTCTCTGCAGTAGCACTTCACATCAAATCAGTGCAAATCATCAACTGTTATCAAAAACACAACTGATGATCAAAATTTCATTCCATTCAAAATCTCAGGAGTACAAACTATACAGAATATCCACTGGAAAAGTTAAGTGCAGAACTAGAAAACTGGTGCAGGCTTAATAGATTTAGGGTATGCCCTAAGTAAAAAAAGGAATTATTTCCCTGTAAGGACACTTTTTAATGTGTTCCTTGCACCCTACTTAATAAAACACCCACCCCATGCAGTCCCTCGGCCCAAAAACCACCATCAAAAAGAAACACAGCAAGTCCTCCTTCCTCAAAAGCTACTGAATGGGAAGCCAGTACCTGAGCAATTTTTGCAACCCAGAAGTTTTCAATAAAAACCTCGCTCAAAAATCATGATGTCCAGTGTTATTTTTTTATTCATCCATATGATTTTTCCATGTCCTCAAAAATACAATTAACCTTTTTAAGATTCTTTTAAATAGATGGTTGTGGTCCTACCTGTGAGCCATTATTTTTATAAACCTCTGAATAAAAATTATAAGTTTAAACTTGAAATAATTAGAGATCATGTGGGGTTCCAGCAGGCTACAGAATCTGTATTTAGAATAAGAACTGATTTTTTTATACGGCATCTGGCATACCCTGAAAATAAACTGCATGCTATTTGGACTTAATTACAGCTACAGACTAAGACTTCAATAAAGTCGTTAATTTCCCAAATCTTAGCCACAAGGCCTATCTGCATTCACATGGGAGGCACTGCAATAAACGAAAGAATACACACCTGAACTTGGGTATTTTATTTTTAGCTCATAGACAGGCTTAAAACAAGCTAGCTGGAGCACAAAATCCAATTTTTCTCTAATTACATACTTTAATTGAAGAAAAAAGACTTAGGCCTCAAATTACAGGCTATGTTGATTTACAAGTCCTTTAATTAGGGAGATTTTAATGAAATCTTATGTGATAAAAGTTTTTATGAAAGGTAAGAAAACATTAGATAAAGCAAGAGAAGTACTAGGGGAACACTTCACAAATAAATCATATCAAGTTTAACAGACTGAATGATTCCCTGCTCGTCTTTAGGGATATACACTCAAATCAAGTTAGACTAATTTTTAGCATCATTAACTATGTTGAAAACCCAACAAAAAGCTACAAAGTTATATGAGGAAAATTCATTCTTGTGGTTGGCATTATTTTTGCTTCATCTTGTCACCATTTATGAGAGAGACAAACCTCTCTGCATAAAAGTCTTAATGAAAAAATTCTCAAACCTATCACGAGCCAAGCCAGGTATGAGAGGGGTAATAACTGGCAACTTTAGGCTAAATTGAGAAAACCTATATATCTGCAGATGTGTGTGTTCCTATTTGTGTCAGGGATCCCAGTGAAGATAACATACACACAATTTAAATATTCCTTAGCTTTTGACATACTTGCCATACTTTTTTAGGAAAAAAGGTAACAAATTCCCTTAACTTTTTGTTCCTGTTGTTTTAGGGAAAGAAAAAAATCACTCACACATATACCATCACCTAAAAAAGAAACATGTACTCTGAAGTTTAAAGTATCAAACTACAGCTCATTGCAGTTCCAGGCAATTGTCACTGCCATCATCAATGACCTGCAAAAAATAACAGCGTTCACGTCCTCCAATTGCACAGAAGTCAAATTAGCCTAAACCTTCAAGATCATACATTGAGTACAGCGTGCATGTTTCTGCCATGCATACAGACTGAATGCATCAAGAAACAGAGAGAAACTCTATCTGTATTATTTCAAATTAGACCTATTTGGGCCTGTGAAGTAAGGGCTTGAATGGCAACACACTGCACATTCAGGTTAGAGAAATATAAATCCTCCAGAAATGCAGAATGTAGACATATGGTACAAAAAACACATAATCCCAATTGTCTTATATCATGCAATTTTTCTGTATTAGGAAATGAAAGAAGGAGACTAAATTTAAAAATCTGCCATCTCCATTCAACTTGTTAGAAGTTCAAAAATCAGACTGGAACACTCCAACCTGCCTACAAGATTGAAATTTTTAATATGAAACCCTGGGCCATGCTCAGTACATAGCTCTTTGGGCTGATAACTGAGCATAACCAAACAGAATTTCACTTACATCTGTTACTACTGCCTCTATTCAAGGAACATTCTTTTTTCTTAAATCATTTCTGTAAACAGGACTAAAATTAGCAAAATTAAAGCCTGCACACCACCATGTACAGACTAGCACTAAAAACCGTTTAATCTTTTGTTGCAATACACGTGGGGTTGGGACAACTTACTGGGCTAAAACAGGAGGCATCCTTGGAAGGTGAAGTATCTTTAGACTGAAGTTGGCTGCTACCTTCTGGTTGAAATGCTACTGGAGCAAAACTATGTCTACCTGCAAACATCATGCAGACAAACTCTTCACTTACAAGTAGAAATGAAACCTTTACCTAGCATAAAAACTGTGCAAAGTGACTGCATCCTGTATAGAACAGAACCTTACTTTAAGGGTTATGGTTCCACTCTGGACAGAGCATCAGAGAAAGGAGCTAGAGAGTGAGGCTGACCCATAAACACTATTTAAATTCTTAAAAGAAACAACACACCACCACCACAACTCTAGTAAAGCTTACGTTTAACTCACTAATTTTCCTCATTTCAAGCTGGAACACAAACTGCTCTAGCACATAAGAAACTAACTGCATAATTTTTATTGAATGATCAGAATTGGAGCTTAATTTTTGGTGTTCTTTCATGTTCATAAAACACAAAACCAAACATATTAATTGCAAGCCAGGTCACCACCCATATCAAGTGCAATTCATGCAGTAGATCTTCAGTAGAAAGAATTAGAGTTTTTCTGTCTATTTGTGCAATGGAAAAAGGGGGAGAGTTAGTTTGAAATGTATGTAGTCATTATCACTTTTCAGAAAGATACCTCAAGGATTTCTTCATATTTTTCCACAGTTCTTTTTAGATCATCATCTTTTTCAGCAATTTTTTTATGCAGCTCTGTTGTCTCTATGTGGTGATTTTCTATCAATTCAGTTTCTACCTCCTGGGCTTTACCTACAAAAAAAAAAACAGGTGATACAAACAGCATATTTATTTTGTTAAATTATGTCACGACTGAATTAAAAAAAAAACAACTTTAAAACAACTGTGGAAGGCATCTATAAGGAAAACTTGTCAAGAAAATTCATTTTTCCACACTGTCAGTGGTAATTATGTCCCTTGATCCTAATATATATGAAGTTCTTTGTCTGCAGTTTGGTATCCATAGCAATTTTTTCTATCTGATGCTGGAACTTTCATCTAAAATTTAACATCACAACCAATATTTATCAACTAATTCTATCTCCTACTCTAGATAGAGAAGAGTTGGAAATATCTGCAAATCTTCAGAAATTCCTCACTTGTAGGGGTACTTCCAGTAACCGTGGAGTCAAAAAAGTACTTTCTACTCACTTCTCCAACCTCCAGCTTACACTATGGTGGCAAAAGATGACAGAGAAGAAAAACTGACATATGCTGTACTCTAGTTATAACTACAGGGTATAGCAATCAGACACCATATCCAGTTGGTACCAGTTAGTGGCTACAGTGAATGAAGCCTCCAAGAAGCAGTTAAGAAAATGTAATTCTGATACCCAGGTGGATTTAAGTTCCTCTAAAAGGTACCCCTTAGTGCCATACATTCAACAATGGAATATTAAAGGTTTGTACTGCTGAAGCCAAAGTCACATTACAATGTAAACTTACCAATGTGCTTTCACCTCTAAAATTTTACTCCCCATTTTTTTCTTTTGTATGGGTGATAAAAAAGTAGGTACCTATGGCTATCGTGGGTAACACTTGCCATGACAGATGCAGAGTGCTAGATCAAAGATCCATTCTGCAGGGACAGGAAGAACAACTACACATGCATTTTCCTGATTGTGCTACATTTTAACACTTACATGTTTTTGTCCCAGCAAGAGAAGTTCTTCCCATGAGTTTCACAGGCAGTTGTAAAACACATGTTGTCTTTATCAGAGCCCCAGGTAAAACCCCTTCCCCAAAACATCTGAAGATTCAGTTTTCTGGCTATTTTACTGATTACAGTTATATTCATATTTCACTTACTGATCGTCTCTTTTACTGCTGTTTCCAACTCTCTCTCTTTTTCAGCCAGCTGAGTATTGAACTGTCTCATTAACTGCTTTAAGGTGGAGTTGTGCTTTAACTCAATGTCTTCTTGTTCGCATCTGTACAAAAATGTCAAAAAAGTAAGAGTGAGGAAATAAAATATTTAAATAAGAGTGTGAGAACAGTTTAGCAAGGTAGGAGATCTGGAAATTTCTCCAAAACCATTTTAGAATGGGATGGTTTTCAATTATATGAATTCTGTAGACTTCAGGGAGGCTTTCTGTTCCACTCCTACTGAATTCACCTGGAAGGTGTAGGTGTTTCATTTAAAGAACCCAGAACTGAACCCTTCCAAAAGATATGGAGTTTTTGCTGAGGAAGGTGGAGAAATTGAAGTAAAGAATTTGCTGCGCAAAAGCAGAATTTTTAGGGAATTCCTTGCTTGAGAAACCATTAGAGTGCTGGCAGTGCACCACATTTTTGTGCAGTGCATACGAACAATTCTTGATATCATTTGAACATGAAAACTAAGTTTTAATAAACTTTGTTTCCTGTTTGAAGGAAACAGAACTGTATTTTATGTTCTGGCAATGCTGAAAATGACCATCACTAAAACAAATCAAAAGTGGTATTACTTTGTCTAAAGACAAACCACTTATTAAACTGATGACTCAAATAGTGCTTTATGTGTTCATGAAGAGCAACTTTCAAGTAGCTCTCTTCTTGCTGCTTCTCTGTTTAGAAAAATGACAGAAAAATACAGGCCATTATTTCACTGTTACAAACTGAGCTTTAAAAAAAATATTCTTGAAGTTTTAGTAGTTAAGAATAAAGCAAAGAAATGGTAACAAGACCAGGAACAAAGAATTTACCTGATTTTCTGCTCTATTTCTTCTAAGGACTCCTTCTTTACTATGTCAAGTTCCTGCTGATGTTCTTTTCGCAGAGTTCGCAAGTCTTTTTGAAGATTATTTACTTCTTTGCGTAGTTTCTGTTTCTCCCTCTCAGCCTCTTCCAGTTTAGTCTGCAAGTCCTTCTGCTGGTTCTGCATATCCCCTAGTAACTTCTGCAGCTCCAAACCAGATTTAGCCTTTTCTTCAGCATTTCCCTCAAACACTTTTAGACTGTCATTTCTTTCATCCAGCTGTTGCTGTAAGCTTTTTAGCTTTTCTTCATATCTCAAACTCACACCTTCCATCTCAATCTTATGAACCTCGTTTTCCTTCAGTAGATTACTTTCCAACTCTTTTATCTTTTGTTCTAAAGATTGACTGACTGCCTCCTTTTCCTGCAATTTTTTCTGGAAATCTCCAATTACGTTCTCCATATCAAGATGTTTTTCTTCTCTAGCTTTTATGTCTTCCCTGCTGCTTGCTAAATCACCACCACAACGCGCATGCTCATCCACTAACAATGAGTATTTTTCAATTTGCTCCCCAAGTTCTTTCCTGAGACTTTCAGTCCTACTCTGCTCCTCCTGATGGCTCTTCTCAACACATTCTAGTTTTTTAAGGAGTTCTTCCTGTTTGTTCTGCAGTTCCAGACAAGAGTTATTACTCTCTCGTTGTTCCTTTTCATATTTCTGCAACAATTCATCTTTCTCAGTTATGGCCTTCTGTAACATTTGCATTTTCTCTTCGTATGTCTGTTTGACACTCTCAAGCATGTTATTTTTTTCTTGTTCTGCAGCAGCTTTTACACTTTCTACTTTTTGCAGCATTTCTAATTCTGTGGAATCTCTTGTTGACTTAATTTTTTCCTCTAAGGACTCAATTTTGGCCTCTCTCTCCTGCACTTTTTGTTCCAAGTCTCTTAACTGGTTTTCTCTATCTTGTTTAAATTGCTGTTCCTTTTCTTCCATCTGAGACAACAATTGCTTTTTAATAGAACCGATTCTTTGCTCTGCCTTCTTTTTCAGATCTGCCAGTTTGGTGCTGTTCTCTGTATTCAGTCTCTCTTCCAATTTTTTCAGTTCTTCTTCTTTGCTTTTAACAATCGCTGACTGCATTTGATCAAATTCTCTCTCCTTTGCTTCAAATTCAGATTTCAGTGAACCTATTTGCTTCTCAAGATTAAGTACTTTTTCTTCAGCCTCCCTAAATCTATTGTCCTTTTCAAAAGCCACCTTCTCTGCCTCCTGGAGTTGCCAAGCTATCTCTTTTTGCTCTGTGTCTTTTTGTTCATTATACTTTTTAAGTTCCTCCATCAAGGAATCATTTTCTGAAGCTTTCCGAGCAATGTGTTCTTCTAGTTCAGCAATTGTTGCTGCTTGTTTTTTTAACTTTGCAGTTAACTCACTTTCTTGCTTCGCCCTCCTGTTTTGCTTTTGTTCCAATTCACTTTTTAAACTGTCCAGATTCGCGCTTTGTTTAGTCAGCTGCTCCTTCAGCTTATTTAGCTCTTCATCTTTTTCATTAGCTTCAGTGTTGCTTAATTCAAGTTTGCTTTGCAAATCTTTAATAGTCTCATGATTTTGTGTAAACCTGGTTTGGGCTTTCATCTTCCACTCTGACAGCTTGGCCGTGCAATTATCTACCTGCTCAAGAGCTGATGCTTTCTCTTGACTCAGTGTCTCAACTCTGGATGATAACTCCTGTACCTGATTTAACAACTGCACCCTATCCTCTTGATGTTGCTTGCTTAACAGAGACATGGCTGCTTCCTTCTCCGTTATCATGCTTTCAAGTCTAACATTAAGGTCATTAATTGTTTTGTTGAGAGCAGAGATCTCAGATTCTTTTTCTTGGAGTTCCTCTCTCATTGAGGTGACAGCATTGATATTTTCAGATAATTCTTTTCTCAGCTGTGTTATGCAAGTTTCTTTTTCCGATGCTGCTTGCTGCTGATGCCCTCCCTCTTTTTGCAATTGTTCCTTTTCTGTTACAAGTCCTTCAATGTCAGCTCTCATGGACATAATTAAATTGTCCTTCTCTTGCAGCTGTTGCATTGACTTTTGCAAGGAAGCACTCGCAGCAGAATGATGCTCTGTTACTTCTCTAAGTTGAGCTTCTAGTTCAGAAATCTTGCGTGTTTTAATTAATATTGCTTCTTTAACTTTTGCAGTTCTGTGCTCACAATCTGCGATTTTGCATGTTACGATGGCAATTTTTTCATTACATTTTTCAATTAATTCATTGCTTTTTGTTTGCAATAAAGCTTCAGCATTCTTCCAACAAACATCTAACTGGGCTACAAGTTCTCCTGACCACCTTTTAAACTCAGTTTCTTTTAGCTGAATTGCCTCTATTTTTTTCTCATAGTTTTCATGATCTTTATACTGAGAAGACTGCACAGTCTGGAGTTTCTCTTCAAGTGTTTTCAGTGTATTAGCCAGCTCAGTAATTTTGGCTTTGTCCTTTTCTTCAACTTCTTTCTGTTTACTGAGCTGTTCCTGAAGTTCTGACTGCTCTTTCAGGGACTGATTAAGATCACATTCCATTTTTTCCAACTGTGTTTTCAGGTCACTTTCCTTATCTGACAAAGCATTCACCTTAGCCACTGACTGCCTTAATTGTTCTTGCAATTCCTGCAGGGCCTCCTCCCTTTTCACCTGTTCTTCCTTCAGCCGGGTTATTTCTGTTCTGGAGCCTTCCTTCTCGGCAGTGAAGGTGGCAAGTTTCTGTTTCAGGTCTTCAACTTCCTGCTCTCTCTCTTGCAGTTCCATGTCATGTTTTTCCTGGAGCTCTTCAACCTGCTGATTGAGTTTCTTTTCCCAGCTCTGGGTAACCTCTTCCAATGCCCTCCTATGAGCCTCAGCAAGACTCTCCAGTTGCTCTTTCTGATTAGATTCCAGTTTTGACACAGCATCATTGATTCCGGCTGAGCTGGCATGTGCCATTTCCAACATTTTAGCATTGAATTCGCTCTCTTTCTGACCGAACTCCAACTGCTTGTTTTCAAGCTCTTTTTTTAGTTTAGTTTCCTGCTCAGCAAGTTTCCTTTTGAAAGTTTCCTGCATATCTTTTGATTTCTGTTTAATTTTCTCCACTTTGTTCTCCTGACGTTTCAGTTTACTTTCATATTCTCCTTGTAAAGCACTAATTCTTTCCTCTGCAGCTAACAGTTTCTGTTCAAGCTCTTCCAATTGCTTGCTCTGTAACTTCTTCGTGTGTTCAATTTCATTTTCCTTCTCAGCTAGATTTCTCTTTGTCTCATCAGCCTCTCTTTGCAGATCCTTCAGTTGACATTCATATTGTTGTGTTAGAGAGGTTACGTTTTGTGTATTTTCATTGCTTTGCTCTTGCAAATGTTGCTTCAGGTCACATACCTGAGACATGTATGCCTCTAAATCATTCTTAACTTCATTCAGCTGGGATTCAGTTCTTTCTAGCTTCTCATTAAGTTGCAATTTTTCACCTTCAAGATCTGACAGTTTTTGCTGCAGCTTTGCTAATTTCTCTTCATAAATCTTTGCCTGCTCAGTAGAAGTACTCCGATGAGACTCTGAAAGCTCCTCCAGCTTTGTGGACGCTTGGACAAGTTCAGCTTCAGATCTTTCTGCAGATTCCTTTAGTTTCTGTTCATGTGCTTTTAGTTCCTCCAGATATCCGTCTTTCTCCTCTAATGATTGCTTGAGTTTGTTGACTTCCTCCTTGAGGACCTTCTCAACACCTTGAATAGACATTTTGTGCTCTTTTAACATAATTTCAATCTCTTCATTGTGCCGTTTCCTCTCTTCTTCCAACTTTCCTTCCAATTCTTGCTTTGCTTCACACACTTTACTATTCAATTCCGAGAGCTCTTGTTCTAAATCATGGCGTATTTTTAGTGCTTCTGATAGCTCAGAAGACAGTGCTTCCAATTCTGTCTGTTTCACATCAAGTTTTTCTAATGTTTTTTCATTCATCTCTTCTATGTGTGCACGGAAAACTGTTTCTTTCTCTTTCAAAACTGCATCTATCTCTTGCTCTTGTTTCTCTCTCATTTTTTCTATTTCAGTTACTTGTTGTTGCTTTAAGTTTTCAAGTTTTTCTGTCCAAAGCTTTTCCTGCTGCTGCTTCACATTCTCCAATTCTTTCTTGTGTTTTTCAACTATATCATTGATTTCCTTATTGTGCTGCTTTTTTTCAGACTCTATCAAAGTACTTAATTCCTCTGATTGCTTTCTGTCATCTTGCGAATGCTTTGCAAGAGCGCTTTCCAGTTCGAGAATCCTCTGTTAGAGAACACAGTTTTAAAATAATATGAATATTCAAAAGGTAAAAATTAATTAATTTTTTAAAAATCACACCAGGTTCACATAACCACTTGTCACTTATTCCATTATTTTTACTGAATATCCTTTCATTTTATAAGATCTCATTAATCTAGTTTCTTCTCAACTTTGCTTCCATTATGGTTAGTTATTTAATACCATTTTCTCTATTTTACTGCAATGAAAATAGATACAATAAAAACTTGGAAAGAATTTAACTAACCCAAACAAAATAATTCACATGATATTTGAGAGATATGTTCACATTTTCTTATTAAGCTAAAGTACCAATACGTAAGATAAAAGATATTGGGAGTCTATATGAGTATTATGAAACTTTGTACACATCGACTGATTTATCTTAATTCCACCTCTAATGGTAATGCTACTGTAAAA
Organism: Aegotheles bennettii; assembly: GCA_013398125.1. Classification (NCBI taxonomy): domain Eukaryota; kingdom Metazoa; phylum Chordata; class Aves; order Caprimulgiformes; family Aegothelidae; genus Aegotheles; species Aegotheles bennettii. The sequence continues at coordinate 554,978 of VZRW01001595.1, forward strand.
TAAAACACTTCTATAGGCAACACTTCCTAGCTAATATTTGATAGTGGTGTAATAATATACAAACTTGCATTAGCACATAATACAATCTTACCCATTACATAAAGCAAGGGACACTTTGAAAATTTAAGCACATTTTTTACTTATTCTAGTATCCTTGTGTTTGTATCATAGCAGTACCCAGCAGTTAAACAGTTTGAAAGTTTAACTCTCCTATACAATGTACATAAAAATTACGTACATGGATACAAATTCATATCCCACACCATGATAGGAAGTGAATGTCTTTCTATATTTTGCCACCTAATCTTATAAAAAACTAGAAGGCACAGCATACCATGGCAATACATTAAATTTCTGTCACTTAAGGAAGCACTATGAGATCAAAACAACACAGTCATGATAAATCCATGGTATTGGTAAACCTGTCACAGTTAAATATATACCGAGAGAAATTTTTGTAAACGTTTAACCTTTTGGAATCTTTACTCACAGTTCTAAAAGTTTCTACTTCTTGATGCATCTTCTGAATTTTCTTGTCACATTCTGACTGTATCGCTTTCTTCTGCAGCTCTAATTCTTCTAAGGCTAGGGATTCTTGCTGCTCTTGCTCTTTAAGGGTTTTTAAACACTCATTCTGATTTTTTGCCTGTATCAAAAATTACAATTAAAACAAAAAACTATAAATATAGTCATCACACCTTCAAAAAACAGCATAATAGGATATTTACAAACCAGTTAATAGAAGTCATACACTAATCACCTGTATTTCCTCTACACACACAGTTTGTATTTCACCTGTGAAAAAAATTGTTATAAATCACTTTAATTTTCTCTTCTTAGGAACCATTTGTCTTCTAATTCTCTTTGTACAAAGACCATAATGCCATTCAGCCTTTCAATTTGGTTTATTTACCATGATTAATTGAGAGTAATACCTTAGAGGAATAAAAGGTCTGTTCTTACTTAATTCCACTGCTAATGTAAGCTCCTATTCCTAATAATTAAAAAAATAACCTGGGAAACAGGTAGGAAAATATAGTTAGGAAGGGACTGTCTAAGTCCCTCAGTTCTAGCTACAAACCATCATGGAGGAGTCCAAAAGAGAATCTCCTATTTGTTACATAAAATTACGCGATGATCTAAAGTGGATTACAGCTCATGAAACAGAACAAAGAATCACAGTGGCTCCTCCCAGCCTGACTCCTTCCTGAGGTCAAACACCGTGAAGAGTTATCTCTGTTCACATAACACAATACAACCAGATATAATGATACCAACACTTCTCAAATAACAGCCTCAGTCTTTGTACCTTTTTCACTCTAGTTGCTGCAGTTAATTGCCAATGAACCAGAGGAAGAAATTTAAAAAAATAAAGTCTTTCCCATCAGATGCTGCTATTAGTGAGCAGTGATAGTGATTAACTATCATTATTCAGTCTGGATCACTGCAACTGCTTTCCTTTCATGTTGCTGGAGACTCTGAGCTCTTTGACTTTTGGAGGACACTCGTATCTTCAAGTGCAGAAGGACTCTTACTGCAGAATAGGGTCAGATTAAGACTTCTACTCCCACCTCGCAAGGAAATGTCTCTCTACACATTTTAGGGACACTTACAAGAGCTGCCTTCATCTTCTCTTGGAATGCCTTTTCTTGGGCCTGTAACCTCTCGTTTAGCTCCTGATCTTTGGTAGCCATTTCTTTTTTATGGAATTTTTCTAGTTCAGCAACACGCTCCTCTGAAGACTTCTGTGAATCAAAGCCAGAAAAAACTAGTTTCAAAATATTAAATAACGAAACACTTCATACTTTTCCTTAATAACAAAAGCAGTGCAACACAGAGAAGAAACCAGAACCACCACTTTGCTCCCTTTGAATAAGTAATCACTTGTAGTGCTTAATATTAAGCCCTGCCAATTCTTATTTTCAAGCTTGAAATTACCCATCTTCCTTCTCAAGTCTTTCACAGTTTTACAAAAAGAAACACATTTTCTAAAGACTTTTCTACCAAGGTGAACTTAGTGTTTTCAGTTTCAGTGCAAATGTGATAATAAATTTAAAGGCATTCAAATTTACAACTTTGCAAGTCACATGCAGTACTCCTGCAATTCCTACCCGAACACCCCAGATTAAGCAAATTTTAGAAATTCTTAACTAGCAAACAGTTTGGCAGCAAGTTCTTAAATGTTTACACATACTGGGCTAGGATAAAAGTACTTGGTATTGAAACCCAAAATCCTGGTGGAGATGTGTAAACTGACTGCCATTAATTTTTCTTCTTCTTGACTCCCTTTAAAGTCTCAAGTGTCCTTCTAGTAAACAATTGTATTAAATACTGTGAAACAAAGAGTACTGTTCATTTTTACACACCTCTATCATACTGATTTTAAACTTTAGAAAAAAAAAACAATCTATATTAGGAGTTTTTATTTTGTCTTAAGTAAATCTCTAATCCCAGAAATTATCTTTTATAGAATTTATTAAATAGAAAAAAAATTATAAAAAAGTTCTGATATACTAATGTATTTTACAACTATAGTTTAATTGTAATTGAATTATTAGATTAAAAGCCAATAACACAGGGTTAGTTTCAGCTTTTACCTTCATAATCTCAACCACCTCTTGTTTCACTCTGGTTAACTCCCGCTGAAGATTTACCCTCTCTTCCTCACTTGCCTTTTCTACTGCTTTGATTTTTTCATCCATTTCTGCCTGCAATTTTTTCCGGGCTTCCTCTGTCTTTTGGGCAATGCTCAGAGCCCTCTCAAGCTCTTCAAAAGCTGCAAAGAAAAAAAAGTGTATGATTATTGAAAAATATCTATGTGCCTTAATAGAAGAACAGAGTTCTCAGTAATTGTAAATTACACAAGTACCAGAAAGGCAACCTTAGGAATTCCATCAAGAATTCACATGGGTTTATTACCTAGAAGGGAAAGAGACCTGACAAAATAGCTGTGAATGTCTTCCAATACATTCTGTAGCTTCTGTTCCTTCCCCTAAAATCAGTATAAAATATGGTTCCTCTTCTGGCTATATGTGCTGAACAACTTTGAAGAAAAGGAAAAAAATTGCATGAAGAAAAGGCAATTCACAAGTTGTTCTTCCATTAAAACAAGCAAACGGAAGCATAAACCAGGAGTGACTGCTATGCAAGTCCTTTTTTACTGAATTATAGAAGAGTTCTTCCTGAATAGAATACTGAAGTATAATAGCAGGCACTTTATTACCTAAGAGTTGTTAATTTCAGACCGTATAACCTAGATAATCTCTTTAAAGTGTGGGTTTGGCTGAGTCTATGTTGCAAATTTCATTATTTCACTATTTACTTTTGATGTAAAGTACTATCAATGCAATTCAGACACAGTGGAAAAATGCTTATGTGTTATGAAGACTGTCCTGCACCTCTAAACTTCACAAATATTATGTAAGAAAAAAATACTAAGATTTGCTCCCAGAAACCCCAAATATCTGTGAGATGTTTCAAAAGGACACTCAAGCTGCAGTGATGAAGTTTATTTACATTTGCATAAGATGCACAAGTCTGCTGAAACACATTTTAATTTACAAATCAGAAGCAATAATGCCACAGCTTCCTCTCATGCTAAGGAGAAGTATTCAATTCATAGATGATAGCATAGATGATCACAGCCCTGTGGAGAAGGACTTGGGTGTACTGGTGGATGAAAAGCTGGATATGAGCTGGCAATGTGCACTTTGCTGCCCAGAAAGCAAACCACGTCCTGGGCCGCATCAAAAGAAACATGGCCAGCAGGTCAAGGGAGGTGCTTCTGCTCCTCTACTCTACCCTGGTGAGACCCCACCTGGAGTACTGCATCCATTTCTGAAGTCCTCAGCACAGTAAAGACATGGACCTGTTGGAGTGGGTCCAAAGGAGGGCCACTGAAATGATCAGGGGGCTGGAGCACCTCTCCTATGAGAAAAGGCTGAGAGAGTTAGGGTTGTTCAGTGTGGAGAAGCCTCCAGGAAGACTCCACTGCAGCCTTTCAGTTCTTAAAGGGGGCCTGTAAGGAAGACAGGGTCAAACTTTTTAGCAGGACCTGTTGTGATAGGACGAGGGGTAATGGTTTTAAACTAAAAGAGGGCAGATTCAAACTCACTGTAAGAAAGAAAGTTTTTTACAATGAGGATGGTGAAACACTGTACAGGCTTTCCAGAGAGGTGGTAGATGCCCCCTCCCTGGGGACATTCAAGGTCAGGTTGGATGGTGCTGTGAGCAACCTGATGTAGCTGAAGATGTCCTGGCTTACTGCAGGGAGGTTTGACTACATGACCTTTAAAGGTCCCTTCCAACCCAAACCATTCTGTGATTCTACAATCATTTAGATATAAAAAGAAAGCAAATAAATTCCTGTGTTATGAGCTGGCTTTGTCATTATTATTCAACACCAGTATCTGAGTTCCTCACTGAAACTGATGGCAGAATCTATATAGAATTACACAAAACTAGAATTTGATCACTATTGGGGAAATCTCTTTTCCTGAATAGATCATGAATGTGGAAAACCCCTGCTGCATATCAAAGGAAAATTCAGTCTCAGAACAGTATATGGTTAATTTATATATATGGTTAATTATAATATGGTTAATCTTTCCCATGAAATAACTTTGGCAAAACACCTCTGCAAAATTCAAAATCACAGTGACAATACCAAGACTGTAATTTATCAGAGCACAAAAACCCTGAAATTATATTATTCTACTATACTCTAGGCTACTTGGATACCATGCTGGGAGCAGACAGAATAAAATAATTTTGAAAGTGTTATTAAGTATGCTAAGCTTTTTTCCACTTAGTTCTACCCCAAAAAGAAAATCTTAACAGACACAGACATCTCTATTTTCCTCGATTCATCATTACTTTAATAGGCATTCACACCACTTTTTGCAACCCTTGTTTTTTTTAAACTATCCTTAATAACATTCAGGCATGAGTTTGAGAAGTGAATAATAACTTCCATTCTGCATCTTCTGATAACATTCAAAACTGAAGCTTCTAACTACAATCTATATTTTTAAGGCAATGCTGCAAATATGCTTCTAAGTAACTTAATTACATGAAATTGCATTCACCCAAATTCTAACCTTTTCCAAAATTTTGTTCTGCTTTCTGAGGAAGCCCTTCTCTGACTACTCACAACAATAATGTTTTAGGGCAAAACAGGGGTTTTTATTGACCCTGGCAATACCAAAGCACATAACTGTATCCACCTTTTCACTCCTGGTTCTACTGAAATAATAAATACTAAAAGTCATTACAAATAACTTAAGAGCACTAGAGATTATTTCCAAGAGCAAAACTCTGAAACATAGTGCAAGCATGCAGGAAGCTTGTAGCTCCTTGCTTTCCAAGCACAGTTTTTTACAGTCCTCATCAAGGCATTTGCCAACTGGGACCCACAGCGCACAAGTCCCCACCCTCACTACCCCGGGAACAACTCAGTTATGAATGCAGCCTCCACAAGTGCATTCATAGAATCATAGAATCATTATGGTTGGAAGGGACCTCCAGGGGCATCAAGTCCACTCTTTATCCCATCATATTCCTAACCATTAGACCATTAGACCATGGCCTCAAGTGCCTCATCAACCCGGTTTTTGAACACCCCCAGGGACAGTGACTCCACCACCTCCCTGGGCAGCCCATTCCAGTGCCCAACCACCCTCTCAGTAAAGAACTTCTTCCTAATCTCCAACCTAAACTTCCCCTGATGGAACTTGAGGCCATTTCCTCTCGCCCTGTCATTAGCAACTCAGGAGAAGAGACCAACACCAGCCTCACTACAACCTCCCTTTAGGTAGTTGTAGAGGGCAATAAGGTCTCCTCTCAGTCTCCTCTTCTCCAGGCTCAATAACCCCAGTTCCCTTAGCCGGTCTCCATAAGGCTTGTTTTCCAGACCTCTCACCAGCCTCGTTGTCCTTCTCTGGACTCGCTCCAGCACCTCAATGTCCTTCCCATCCTGCGGTGCCCAGAACTGGACGCAGCACTCAAGGTGCAGTCTCACCAGTGCCAAGTACAGGGGCACCATCACCTCCCTACTCCTGCTGGTCACACCATTTCTGATACAGGCCAGGATGCCGTTGGCCTTCTTGGCCACCTGGGCACACTGCTGGCTCATGTTCAGCCGTGGTGCTGTCAACCAACACCCCCAGGTCCTTTTCCGCCAGGCTGCTTTCCAGCCACTCTTCCCCACTGACTGAATGTCACTGACTCCCCTGATGCTCCTCCCAGCCCTAACAAAAGCACACTCAGCCAGCAAAACTGGCCAAGCCCTTCAGTAATACATACATCATGAATAGCTTTTTTTAAAAAAACATCCCTGCAGACCTTTACAAAGTATAAAAATAAAGCCTGCAAGTAAAAGATTGAGTTATTTCACTTTTCCATACGTGCTTTCTGATGCTTGTCCGGAACAACTTACACTTTATTGACATTTGAGAAACCTGTGAATTCTGCAAAAGGAAAGAGAATACATTTGCCATAGCCCACAGGTTCGCCAAAGAGAAGATCCAGGTTTACACTAGGATTGACTACTGCTATGTAACAGCTGAGCAACGTGCAGTACGAGAGCTGCATCACCATAAAGGCAAGCAGGATGCTAGTACAAGAGCAAGACAAAAGCCGATGGATAGAAGGCCAAGGAGGGTATGAAAGCACAGAGAAGCAACACTGCACAGAAACACACTCAGCTCTCTAAAAGTTAAATTATATGCATCTCAGGCACTTTCGGCACTTAAGCAAAACAAGTATTTTTATTCAAATAGTTAACTCTAGTGTAGCATGAAACAAATGAGTTTCAAACCAGCACAGGGCTAAACTACCATCAAGTAGAACATGGTCTAAATTATTATTTTACATCTATGGGGGATTTTAATTCTATTGTGGATAAAAGCCTGGAATTTGGTTTTATCCAAATACATGTTTTCTGAATTAAAAGAGTAAAGGCACTGCCTTTGTTCTTCCCCAACCAGCAGAGCTACTGTTGAGGGAAGATCTTTTAACCAAGGTGCTGGTTAAGCAAAGTCTCACAAAGGCACAGTGGCAAATCAGGAACAGTAACAAGCACACCACAGTCTCAGGTGAGCCTTGCAAAATCCCATTCATGTGACCAAACCAGAAACCTTCCCGTGCAGTATATAAATTACACAAACAGAACCTGAGCAGTCTAAGAGGTGCAAGGTTGCAAAACTGATTTTTATAAAACATGTACTAGAGTGTTGACTGCCTTACATACACCACTCCAGAGTGGACCAGTCCCAGTTCCCTTCACCTTGCCTCTCCAACCCAGTGCACCACCAGTCCATACTGCAGACTTCTTGCTTCCTCTGCCAGCACTGCAGACGTTATCCTCACCTGCAGTGCCATCTACTGCTGAAAATTGTGAAGAAAGCACTGAACAGTGCAGATTTCACATTTTCTGACTGAAGGCTGACAGCAGGCATCTTGTCAAAAGTTGGAGAAACAAAGGTTGAATTCATTTCCTACAGATGATTTGTGCATCTATGCAGGATTTTAAATCCACAGCCTAAGCTGTGTGCTTCTCTATAGAAAGGTGCAAAGCATATGTTATAAGCTTGCCAAAGAAATGTTGCCTACAAACAACAGCAAAGTAAAGCCAAATTAATTTACTTTCTAAAGACTTTTTTGTTGTTTACTGTATGGAATATAAATAAGTCAATAACCTGCATCCTGAGAAGTCAGAAAGGAGCCAAGTAGGCTCAGGAGAAACAAACATCAGTTTAACCAATAAATTTACAAATATTATAAATAGCTTTGTTGAAGTATAATGTAAATAATCTATGTAGATTGCAAAGCCTTAAAAAAATCAGTTGCAGTTACTTCAAGAAAAGTGCCTGAGAAGTACAGAATTTAATTTTAGAGCCCAGTTCAAGCACCCAGTGTGTGATGTAAGAAAAAAGAGCCCTTACCCCAGTCCTGTTCATACAAGGCTTGGGAAAGGCACCATGATTCACTTATTGGCATGTGTGGATGCACAAAAACAAGATGGTCTGTGAGATTTCAACATAACGTACCTCTAACTACAAAGAAAATGAACTTCAACTGGGAAGACCAAGTTACAGTTTACACAACACACACAAAATAAGCACACGTATCATTTAAAATGCATTAATGTTAAATCAAACACTGAAGCATTTCACTAAGGTCACTGAAATACAAAGAAAAAAAGCCAGACACATAATTCTAGGCAAGTTAAAAACATGACGTGGAAAAATAAACCATTTTTTAACCTATAATGTAGCACTACAAAAGCAAATTCCAAGTGTATCATGCTTATCCTTACTTTGCCATAACATAAATTAACATTTCTACAAAAACAATATTCCATGAAGTTGGTTCTTCACTGAATCATGATATAGAAAAAGAGAAATCTAGAATTTACAGTCATCTCATATTAACTATTCAATAAACAGAACTTTAAACATGTTGACATCAAATACATGAAACTGCCAAATTCTTAAAACTGGTACACCTCAAAGGTTGTGACCTAGAAGCAATTTCAGGCTCTCCCAAATACTGATGGTTTTCTCAAATGCATGAACTGTATTGAACCACGCTTCCATTGTACATCACAACATTTTGGGAACACATAAAGGAAGGAATAGGAAAACATAATAAAGGTCACCTTACAATTTTACCTATCTTAAAAGTAGCATGAACTGATTTTCTAAGGGTTCCAACATTTATATATGCATGCTTAACAGAGTACAAAAATAAATGCAGTCAAGGGTAAAGCAGGTGCTTATGCACCATAAAAGTTACCAGAAGTACTTTAAAATTTTAAATAAAAGAGAACATATTTAACACACAAATCTCCCCCTAGAAAGGTGCAGTGTACTCAATACATCCTTCATAAGTGAAATTACTTCTCACTACAATAGTTAAGTTTTCCATGTATCCAGTTATCAACTCTAACTTATTTTCAGCTTTGTGCTATGCAAACCTGAGAAAATTACTGTATTAACCAGAGCATGTGGACATTAGTTTATAATTAAGAGGTTTCTACTGCTTCAAAAAACGCTGTTTCAAACAACTATGACCATAATTTTCTATCTACAGAAATATTAAAATATTCTTCAGCTCTTTTATTTAAATCATTAAGAAATGTTCCCAAGTCACCAAAACTGAACAAAATCCAACCTTAGCAGGACTGACTGACTTCTGAAGTATGAATTTCCAGAGCTAAAAAGACATGCAACCTGAAAGTGTAGGACATGAGGGCACCTAATCAAATGTTTGTTACATTCACAAGATGGATGTTCAAGCTGCTTTTCTGCATTATAGCTGAATGATATACCCAAACTAATCTTTATAATTGCAAGTTCTGAACTAAATCTATGTAGATTCAAAATAAAACCTACAAAATGTATGGTTTGAACTTCTCATTGTTTTTTAAAGACAGACAATATGCATAATGTTTTATGCAAACTAACCACATCTGAGCTTGTGACAAGAGAGTGAACTCCTTCAGATGCCTATGAGAAGAGACTAAATTCTTCTAAATGATTTTTGATAGATAAGTGCAAAACAATTTCAGTATTTAAAAAACAAAGGTGGAGTGGATTGACCTTCAAATTAGTTTCAAGCAAAAGGAGAACTGCAAGCACATGTAATTAGTGTTACCTAATTTCCATCAAAAGCAAAGTACGGTGTGTAGTAGTTACATAACCACTAGGTTCCAAGCCTGAATTGAAAGGGATCATCACTGCTGTTTCACTAAAAAGAGATCAGAAATGCTTCCGCTATGATTATTGAAAGAAAAAGCTTATTATGGTTGTAACACACCCTCTTGCTTCTACTTCTTCCCAAGCTCTTTTGTACTCACTGCTACGTCTTCTATGTAAGATACTGGTGGCATTATAATGATAATTCACGGACAGTTGCAAGCTTCCCTCCTGAAGTTGTATCAGCACCAAACTCTACCAATCCTTTCTCTTACTACAAATGGGAAGGTACAGCTGCCCTTCAGTGGTTCCCTTCCTAGTTCCAGTTGATTTGATAACAGAGGCAAACCAGTCAAAAACATCCCTAAACTCCGCTGACCAGAAGTGAAGTTAGCAATGACGTTAGCAGGGGTGATAAGTAGAACATTAAGAAAAAGAGCATCTCTTAATATCCATTCCAAACCACGAGTGATGAAAGAGTGCAAGAAGACCACGCAGAAGCTTTCTCATGTTTAAATGTGAAAGCTAATATGCTTCAGAATTTCTTACCAGCTCTTTCGGATTTTTCTTTCTGTTCTTTTAATTCCTCGCCTTTTGTAGTTACTTGTTTGATCCGAGCACGCAGCTGGGCTATCTCCTCCTCCTTCATCTCCAACGTTTCATGCATTTGTCGCTTTGTCTCTGCAATTACCATGCCCTAAGGAAAAGGTCCTTGTGATAAAAAGCTAGCAAATAAATAAAACATATAGCTAAAACACTTTCAAGCCAGGACACAATCCTTGTCAGGAATAAACTTTAGTCTATTAGTACAAGACCATGTTATTTTTCTATGTCAGAAAACTCTAATGAAAAGAAGGTAAGAATAGGGATTATTTTGAATAGTAGCTAAAATTTATCTAGTGGTGAAAAGAACTCTTACAGTAACTAGGGACCATGAGAAAACTTCCTCCTGGTACAGATACTTTCATTTGAAATATGCATTCTGTAAACAAAGCAAAACTAAAAGCATTGTAGTTTGTGTGCTTCACCTTAGAGAATATGCACATATAATGTGTATTAGTCATGTTGCTTATCACAACACTAGAAGTTACTCCAAGTACCAAGACTGTGATAAAAACAAACTTTAAGGAACAAAACCTGAGAAACTCCTCATATTCCTAAGAAACTACACTTACTTTTACTTCATTGGTCATTTTAAAATTAATTTACATTGCATCCAATCTTTAGTGTTTGTGGGGGTTTTGTTTGTTGATAGTTCATCTTGCAGTACTAAGAATAACTTAAACACCCTAAAGTATCAATATAATAAAATTCTCAGGTAGCTTAAATTATTTGCTCATTAAAACATAAACAAAACCACATCGTATGACTAAGAACAGCTCCTAACACCAAGAATCCAGACACTGAGTTTTAGACATCTTCTAAAACAACAGAGTTTAATGAAAATGTTTTTGTTTACCTTGTCTTGTTCCAGCTGCTCAATCAAATTCTTTGCATCACGCAGTTGTGTAATCAGCTTAGTCTTCTCAGCCATGTGAAGGTCCTAAAAAAAGACCCCAGCCATGAGTTTCAAGCACTGCCATCTGTAAGAAAATACCTTCTTCTGACAAACAGCTTAGGTTTGGCTCTTACCCTGCACTGTGCCTTGGAGAAAGAGCAGAATCCAGGGAAATTAAAGTAGGCAGCTTTAAATTATTTTTAAATCTCTCAGTGCTAGGCTACCTCATCACAATTCAGGTATCTGAAGGCTTTGTTACTGCCTCCATAGTTCTCTCATGGATGTCAGAGCTGCTACAGTAAAATGGGCAAAAAACATGCCTTAGGCACCTGCTCTATTACCTGCATCTTGGCTTAAAAGAGGATCTCGGCAATACAATATAATTGCTCATTAATGGCCTTGTTCTGGAAAAGATCCTTAAAATACTCAAGTCTTTCAGAGTTCTTTCAAGACTGGGCTAGTGCTCAGAGACCAAGACAGATTCAAATCTGATCTCCAGAACTGGAGTTGAGTAAAGCTATCCTTATCATATTTTCATGTTTCCATTAACATCAGCCACCTTACTTTTACTCCACACTTGGCATTAATGGCCTTAAAAAGAAAATCAAGCAAAATATTAATTTAACTTTGGGACTGCAATTATGTTATCTTCATTATATTGTGCTCTCCAGTGTTCTGCCTTTCCTGTTCATTTACATAACTGATGCCTCTTCCATCATGTCTTAAAGGTTTAGCTCTTCTTCACTTTTCTCACTTCACCTCCTGTCTTCTGTGCTAGGACAGTCTTTTCTTCACCCCAACTTCCCATATGTACTTTATTTCCAACACCATTTGGATGGTTATTCATACAGTAAGGTTTCATATCCTTCCTTACAGCTTTTGGAGTGACTGCTCAATGTGTTCATTCCAGGGGGACTTCGCACCTTTACCTTGAAAAAAGTTCAGGGACGGTTTGTTTCATTTTCTGCCCTATTAATAAATTCTGGAAATATTGGAGTTCTTATAGTTGATACCCATAAAGTTAAAAGCATTTTCCATACCTTCATTTTTTCCAGTTCCTGAAGCCTCTCTTCTAACTGTTCCTGAAGTGCCTCCTTCTCGTTGGTTAATTGGGCACAGCGCTCCTTATGGGACCGGATCATCTCCTTACAACGTTGCAGCAAGTTCTCTTGGCGCTTCACTCTCTGATTAAGAGTTTCCAGTGTTTTAACAGAATCTTCACTACCCTCTACAATGCAATATACCAACATTATCATATGCACACTGCTTCCAAAATGTGGATCTGCATTTATCATTCACATTGAAGGCGACTCAGAGGTCTCTAAAGAAAGTTGTACAAAGTCTGCAAAATTTCCTGGTGACTACTATAATTGCCAGAAACATCCTACACATACACAGAGTAGTACAGTCTTTCACCTCAAAGTAGTTTACAAAACCCTAGTTGCTATACAAGCTTCAAAAACAAAGTATTATTCAACAAGGTTTTCTATGCAATTAAAAAGTCATCATGATTTACAAACCTGCCTACTACTGCTAACAAAATATTCATCAGTGGGAAGAAATAAAAAGCAAAGCAGATCACATCTCTCAAGTGTCAAGCACACAGATTCCTGTTTCCCAGGGCTGGGGGTGATGTTAATTCTAAAATATCCAGGTTGGCAATACTACATTCAGCAGGATGAAGGACACGTTTAGCATCTTTCCGAGATGTATTTTTCTCTGGATAACTAGCACATTGGGTAGTATTTTACTGTGTGTTCTGCTCTGATGCTCTGGAGGCTGCAAGAGTAGTTGGGATGAAAATAGAATCGGACAAAAATCAGAGGTTCAGTTCACTGCTGTAAGTCTTACACACTATAGACCAAAAGTGAACTCCAGCACAGGAAACATCTTGAACCCCGATTCTTAGGGACTGGATACAAAAGACATGATGCTGGATAAGAAAATCTCTGATCTAACCTTGTGATATCATCCTAACATACAAAAATCATGGCAGATGCTGAACACAGATCATTCCAAGAAGCACGTTCACCTCTGCCTGAACCCTATCTGTTATGAGGGATACCAATGAATGACACTTTCATTATGAATCAGCATTATAAAGTCCCTTATTCAGCAATCAAATATACACAATACTGGGAGTGCCAGAACTCAAATAACCTCCTATGTGAAGAACACTTAGATTATTCAACAGTATGAATACCAAAATTCATTTTTATTATTTCCTGAAAAAGAGAAAGAAGAAGATAGACTGGCAACTGCTTTCCTTTCTAAATTCCAGGGATAGGTCCTTGCTTATGAGGGACAGAATCTCTTAATCATATTAAGTGGGGATAGTAACAACCCCTAGCAGCAAAACCAATCATTACAGTACTATCACCACTGCTGACAAAGGCAAGACGTATCAGATTTGAATTCTTACGAAAATTTAGTATCTTAGAAGGGTTATCCTGTCCTCTAGCTGCTACGATGTTTTCAAAACAATTGTCCCTTAGAAAATAGATCTTTACTATGACATATTCAGCCTTAAATCTTGTCACTTCGTCATAAATAACAGCAGCTTTATTCCCAAAATTTCAAGACCTCTTGAAAAAGCCCCAGTACCTACCACTGATTCCAGGTTCCACGGCATTTTCTGTATTGATTTCTTTTGTTGGACTTTGAACTTGGGGTTCAGATTGAGTATTTGGACCAGGCAACTCAGTGCCTATCTGACCATTCTGTAACCTCTGTTTCAGCAACGATACCTAAACAAAATGTTCTTTTTGTTAAAAAAAACAAGGATTCTAAGTAGATCATGTTTTCATTTTCAAAACTACAAAGAGTTAAATAAAACTGATATCAGCAAGTAAAGAAAGGAAAAATCTGTCTCAAATTTTTTAGCATTTTTTAAAATCAGAATTGTTTTCAATTAAAAAATAGTATCCTTATGAGTGGAGAAACAAAGACCAATTAAGCAAAACACATAAATTTTGCCAAAGCAATTTTAGCTCAAATGTCTGCTAATGTTACATTCTTGATAATAACAACAAAGCTATTTAAGCGCAGATCAATCAATCATATGTAATGAGTGAGATTTTACAAAGGCATCCTCTACCACAAAGATGCACTTAACTTCTAGATATCATAAGTTCTGAAGAAGTTTTACAACATTGCAGCAATTATAATAAAACATGGACATGCATTATAGGAAATACATTAATTAAAAAAAATAAAATAGGAAGAGTGGTTTTAAAGAATATCTGTTGGGTAAGGTATCTTACCTGAGTTTGCAGGACACTAATAAGTTGATCCTTTTCTTCTAAGGAAGCATCAAATTCCTCTTGGAGATGTTTCTTAGCTTGTTGATCCATCTGGAGCTCCTGAGAATCATAAACAAATGCATCTCAAATGGAAATTGAAATGTGAATTTAAGAGGCTTATGAAATAATATTAGAAATACCTCTTTGCAGTTGTGACCCCAGCACAGAATCATAAAGTGGATATTTCTTTTACTATACAACGTTCCACACAACATAAGAACATCCCTTTATAATACCAGCATTAAAACAGCAAGAGTCTAGGTTTGATACAAAATTATCAAGGATTCTTTCTTTCCAAAAATAAGTTTGTGTAAGGATCACTTCAATCCTGCTCCTGAAAACTGCTTTGCATTCACACATTTCTCCTGGAAGTTGAAGACTGCACTTCAGTAAACTAGATTCTTCCTTTAGCTACTGGATTAAGTCAATGTAAACAGCAGAACATAAATTTCTCTTATGCTCATTCAGTATGCTCGAATTCTAATATGACAAATGCCATTTGTAAGAGCTGAAAGTTGGCTTTTTCATTCCTCAAATGTGTCTCAAATAAGAAAGCCAGAGAATGCCAAAGAACTTAACTATGTGGCTTTACTTGCATTCATTTGGCTGAACACCTTTAGAAACTCGTAGGTGTTGCTAAATGCATTGTAGGATCCACATAATCTTATAACCTTGGGGAGGTTTATTTTATTTAATTCCTATGCTTTTAAAGTTTAAAATATTTTCATTTTTTAAATAATCATTGTTCTAATAGAAAATAAATGCACTTAAATTAATTCACATCTAATATCCTCTCTTCCCAAGTGACTGTATCCACTTCTTAACCCTGCAGTGCCTCAGGTTCTCAACAACTACTGATCATACTTCTGCCTTGAACTTCTGAGCTTTAGAATTCCTTCCAAGCAAAGCAAAGCAGCTCAGTGCAAGAACAAGTGCCTAAGAGATTTATTGAAACCAACACAAAATAGTCCTCTTTGGATGCCAAAATACCTTCTGATACTTGTCTGAGAAGGACAACACTGAAGACTGCTGTTGAGGAATTACTCTTAACAGGAAAAAACTAAGGTAAGCAAGAGACATGGTGATTTCCAGGGACGATTTTGCACTGCCAGCTTGGCCTCAAAGGAGATTTAGTTTATTCTTATATGGCCCTCTTAGAAGAAACTTGTCTGATTCAGCCTAATTTTGGGGAAAATGGGCAGTATGATGAAGAAGAGGATTTTTAAAATTAATTCCTGATAATAAATTATTAATGATCTATTTTGTACCATTTTAGCTTCCACAATGACAATGTACCATTTTATTTGTGATTTTTCTTTTAAGTCTGTTTTACCTAATGCTGCAACACCTGGGCTTCCAAAAAACTACTTATGAAGTTTTTCTAATTAATAAAAAATAATTTCACTAGATTTGAAGCAATCTTTAAATCTACAAGACTTACAAGAACGAAATGAAATTTTATACCAAATAGATATATAAATTTATATACATGTATATCAGAAATATACATATAATTTTTTATATGTCAGAAATATATATATATGATTTATAGATATATATAAATCAGAAAGACTACGACAGAAGTGAAAAATAACTATGCACATGTCCAACCCTCTTTCACAATCAAAAGCTTTAACTCTGGTGTATATATACGCTCTCTAAACTTTATCAAGTACCAGTAAGCTGAAAAACTAAACCTACTGGAGCATGTAAATACAGACTTAATACAGAATGAGCTTCTGTCATTTGACCTTGTAGTGAACTGGAAAAAAACCAACCTGGCAGAGCACTTCTGTCAGTAATGCTGTGGGTTTTCTCTGACTGACAGTTCAGCCTAGGACAGGGTGACAGCCCAGGGCCAGGCACTGGCTCGGGTGAGCACGGCACACCCAGCACTCTGGCCCATTGATCTCCACTGCCAGGGCAGAAGCAGCATGGATCTGAACCCAAATGCTACCCTATGGCACACAAAATTCCCAGCCTGCTCAGCTGGATTACAGCCTGCGCCGCTGAAGAAGAGTGCCCTGCAATTTGCCAGTGACCTCCTTTGCAGTGACTGGCTGCCTGGGTGCTCAGGCAGGGGCAGCCCTTGCGGGTGAGCAGGAGCCTCAGGTACATCACACCTGGATGCTCAGTCACCATCCCTCACGCTCAAGGGACCGACCCTGGCCCCTGTCTGTGGGCAAGATGCCCAACTGCCTGAAGCCAGTCTGCCTTCAAGCAAAGATGGGACCTTGCCATGGCCTGATGGCTTCTGCAACCTCCGTGCCAGCACTGCTGTGTGGCACAGAGCACATGAAAACCAGGAGTGCAGCTGCAGAGAAAGCCCACGGCTTTGAGCAAGCTGGCACCCAGCTCCCAAGTCAGGTAAGAGCATGGACAGAGGCCCTTGCACACCCGTCTCTGAGCCTGATGTTGCATTGGCTCTTGGGGCAGTAAAAACACTTCAGCTTCACATTCTGTTTCACCAGGGTTTGACAACATGGCTTTTGTGAACTTGCCCTTTAATTTGCTCTGCCCAGTAACTTGCACATGCCTTTTAATTAAGCACAATGTGTTTACATCAGTATCAAATACATTAGAGCTTCTCCTTTTAATTTCACTGTAACCTAAGGAGAAAATAACCACAACCCACCTGATTTTATGACTGAAATCACACTATACTGTGCAAATCCATAAAAACACTGTAAACCTTGTAACTGAGATCAAGATTAGTATTTTTTAAAATTTTATCCAACTTCTTTTATTGATAGTAATTCAAATCTTTATTAAAAAGTGCCTATTACTTGTATTTGCCTAGCTTCAGTATTTCTCAATACTAGAAGAGCAACAAATTGCACAGGGACATCTACTGCTGGGGCCAGCAATAATGCAAGAACCACACACATTTCACTATATAGAGAAAAGCAGTTCAGGTGGTACAATGAACTGCTCTGAATAGGAGTATGACAATAAGTTGCTGAATGGGAAAAAACCCAAAGAAATAAACCCATATAAACAAATGAAAACAAGTGGTAAAAAACCCTGCTGTGTGGTAGAAAATATTTTATAAACTGAACAAAAAAAAGCCAAAGGTTAGGCAGAGAAAGATCCTATGTATGCGTGGTATAAAGTAAATAATCAATAAAGGAAATTACCTCTCTCAGTTCTCCAATTCTGCGAAGTGCTTTATCCTGACTTTGACTCAGAATGCCCTATAAAAATAAACACCAGCTGTATTAAATGTAACTTTATATGTAAAATATAAATAAATTCACAGAGCTGCATTTCAGCAGAAGAATTAATGATTTGTATTTCTCTTTCAAGTCAAACTTGATGTGCAAGTATTATCATAAGCTGTCAGCTGTGGGTTGGCAACCTATCACCTGAATTCAGCTGATGCAATAGGAAAGGCTGGAGTACAATAGCTTCATAGTTATTCTGACAAACCAGTATTAGCTTAGTTTCCTTAGAAATCCCAGCTAAGAAAGAGTCTTCTGTTATACACACACACATATACATACACAACATATTGTGTATCCACACGATGAGCTGAAAGTTAAATCTGTATTTGCATTATACATTTTAAGATTCAGAAAAGCATTTGGGTAAGAGAGGATGAAAAGTAATGTTTACCTGTAGCTTCTTCTTCTCCCGCTGGATAACTTGATATGCAGACACCAGCTAAAATACACAAATCAGGTATAATTATGGTAAAACATCTGCTTATAGCTATCAACAGTCCACTTCACTCGAGAAAGCTTTTCTGACAGAAACATACATAAATTTTCTCAGTTTTTTTCTTTTTTTTTTTCCTTCATAAAATATCTCCAATGTGTTGAAAAAAATACAGCTTCCATGACAAAACAATGTTTTCCCTCCACTAAAAAGACCTCTAAGATCAGCCATGCTTCAAGACAGGCAGTAAAAAAACAACTGCATCAGAAAGTTACACCCCAGAAAACTACCCCACAGGGATGGACATTTGTAAAGGTACCTATCCCAGAGAGCTTAACTGAAATGAATTTTACACTGAGCATACATTAAAAAATAGACTGACAAGTCTGGCAAAAAGAGGTCTGTGTAATACTGAATGTTCTCATCCCATGTGCTTTGCATATAACCAGCAGACAAAGACAGACTGGAAGTGGACAATATTTCCCATTGTAAGCCGACAAAAGGACTTCATGAGTAACTGAACAAATCAGTTTAATTAAAAACTTGATC
The DNA here is from genome assembly GCA_013398125.1 of Aegotheles bennettii. Taxonomy (NCBI): domain Eukaryota; kingdom Metazoa; phylum Chordata; class Aves; order Caprimulgiformes; family Aegothelidae; genus Aegotheles; species Aegotheles bennettii. Next base: position 573,682 of record VZRW01001595.1, read on the forward strand.
ACAATTGCCTAAGCTATCCAAAGCTGAAGTAACATACTGGCACTTGGAACTAGAATATTCAATTTTCAAATTGCTGAAATATTAAAGGAAAACAAATCCAAAACACCAAAACCAGGAATCTCTAGGACAAAAGATAGCTTCAAATTCTTACTTAAAATAAATTACAATTTTTCAGAATTCAAAATTACTTTTAATTTCAAAGTCATACTTATTTTGCACTTAAAAGAAAACTAAACTACTGTGGATGGTTTCCCTTACCATATTTTTTGAGATGTTAACTTTGTATCCTAATTTAACTGAGAAAAAAAATTATATCTTAAATTCTTATTATATATTGAAACTACATTTTCCAGGCTGCAGCAAAACAATTTTTTCCAACTGGAGAAACTCCCAAAACCAGAAAAACAGACCTCTTTGACAGAGAAAATTAAGCCTTGCTAGACAGACTACACTAAACAAAACAAATCTACAAACTGAAGAATTTTCATTTTGGAAACATTGTTTACATAAACTTTAAAAAATCTGTATCTTATTATACTAGCTGGAAGAGAATGAAAAGTTAATGGCAGTTAACAATTCCTGAATTGATGGAAGACAACTGTTTTTTCAGGCATATGCTGAATACTGTAATTGCTGTATACATACTTTAGATTTCAGGGATTTTGACAGTAATAGCCAAAAGTCTGTGCAGGATTTTTTTATATTTGAGGGCAGCAAACGTTTTAAGGAATTGTAAAAAGCAGTGCAACTGGCCCATTTTAAATGTAAAACATGTACATACTGAAAAAAATAAAAGCCAATACCACCACTTGGAAAGCTTTACTTTTCCCAATAATTTGGCAAATAAGTAGCAAAGCTACTCATATCACTGGTTTTCACTAAAGTAGCAAAAAAAAATAGTCCTTAAATTAATTCCTTCCAGGGGACACCTAGAGATTATGTTCAGCAGAACTTATTTATTGAAAACAAAACACTCATTGCATGTACATGGAATACACATTGAGCATTTCAAGAACAAGCTTGAGAAGAAAAGTACATTTGCTGTTGAGTACAAGCCATGCTCACCTCTGTACTGAAATGTATCCCTTTCTATGGGCTTTCAGCAGAAACCTTCACAGGCCTACTTTGTGTGAGTAACTACTAATTAATCTCTATTGCTGACAACATTAAATTATTTACAAACAAGAGAAGAAAAGGATTTCCACAGTTTATGTGGCCAAAAATAACTGGACTTACAACAATTACTTGACCTCCAAGCTAGCTCTAAGTTGATCCATTTGCTCCAAACAGAAAAACAAAAAGATTATTCACTACTGCAGTTACCTGTTAGACTCCTCTTTTTCTGCTCAGGTAAGTCAGTAAAAACATTGCCTACCTCTGAGTATTTCCCCCTGTAGTTGCCCAAACTGCGCTCCATCCTGCGCAGCCGCTGCAGCAGCTGCTCTTTGCTCAGGCTGTCCATGTTGCCCGGAGGCTCTTCTGTTTCACTTTCAATGTCAGAAGGTGGATCAAAGGTGGGACCAGCTGTGTCCAAGTCCAGTCGATTCAATGAGTCTCTTGAAGAAGTTCGTACCAGAGATTCCTTAGAAGCAGAGCGGAACAAGGACTCCTTTACTGGGCTTCGAAACAAAGACTCCATGGAGGGAACTCGGAGCTGGAGCCTCTGGGCGAAAGACTGAGTGTCACTTAGCTGCAAAAATTCAAAGCAAATAATTACTTTGGCACTGCTTTTAGGCAGACAGACACACCAAAGCCCAGGAAGCAGAGACCTGACCGGGGCAAAGGAACGACTGTCGCCTAACACATGCATGACACCAAACAGCTACAGCATCATCTCCTTGTGCAGGGAAATCAAAAATGCAGCTACCAGATATGGGCAATTTCAGATAGCAACTAAATCCAATAAACTACAGCTCCAATTTCAGCTTCTAAAAGAATATATTTCTGTGTAACCTCTTTAAAAATTGAAAAATACATAACTAAAATATCTAGCTGCATTTACTGTTGTCCCAAATGTAAAAGAAGTATGACTCACTTCTTGATGTATTAAAGAGAGAACTGTATTTATCTTAAAGACACAAAGATATTTTCCTATGATTAAGAGAACAAATTTACTGTGAAAGTCCTTGTAAGACAGTTAGCTTTAGCATTCCATCTTAAACAGTCCTTTTCTTTTTTAAAAAATTTATTTTAAATGGCTTTACAGTTTTTATATAAAATGCAATTATTGATTCATGCAGCTAAAGAACTGATGCTGTTCTAAAACAAAAGGAGCTGTGCTATGGCACCATGCCCTGCTGGTGCTACACAAGTGATTTGAAAGCACTCCTGCAAACGTTGCCTCCGCAATCAAAAGCTGGGACACAGTAGGAGCCACTGCTAATCCCACTCCAGCAAGTTAGAGACATATTAAAGAATGATCTCCACCTTTACCACTAGTGACTATTTTTAAGCCTTTCAGTTCTTTTCCTTTGGCTAGAAATTAGCTTTCTAGCCATGCAATATGCCCTCTACTTTTAAAAGCCAGGTTAACACTCTGTATCCCGTGCTGGCTGTGAGCAGTGAGTCTCACCTCGACACAGGCAGCACGGATACAGCACAGCACCAGGCACAGCCTCATGCACCAGTGACAACACCTCCTAACAGCTAACGGGACTGAAATAAAACACTGTAGTATCCTGACAAGAGAGTGCTCATCATCCCTACTCTAGCATGGAGATACTGAGTGCTTAAGACAACATAACACAAAGACAACAGGAGGAGGAAACAACCCCCAATATCCTCTCGATACCTGTGGGGAAGCTGGTCCACTTCCATCGTTTTCCGTGGATCTGGGAAGTGGTTGTTTAGTCAAGTTCTACAGGAGGGAAAACAACTGTTAGAAGGAATAGACTACAAGGACTGTGATTCAGAGATTCCTACAAGTAGCATCTGTGCTTTTTCCTTGCCTGTGTTTTTAGTACTTTCTTTTGAATGTTTATTAAGATGCCTTCATGCAAACAAGCTAGTTTGTTAAATTCATGACAGATTGCTGCAATATACAGAACTACAAAGCAGCTATGTGTGCATGGATTAGTATGAGACATCTGCAAATGCTGACATCTCCAATTAAATTATTCATAATGATTATTTATGTAACATTTATGCACAAATCAAAGAAACACCAAAAAGACAAAATGATAGCAGGAAAAAATCTAATTGATGACTAGTGTTGTTTACAGCCAACATGAGTAATAGTAGAACCACACACACAGTCTTCCTCTGTTTAAGTACACTGGGGAGAGGGTGGAAACTACCTGGGAAAGAAGTGTTGGTAACAGGCTGGTTAAGATTCCAAACAAGCACAGGAAGAAAATTAAGACTTTCAGAAAAAGCATCCTGTCCAAAACTCCAGGCATACATTCTTCCCTGCATTCCCAAACACACAGGGAAAAAAAAAAAACAAAATAAAAAACTAACACCCCCACCCCCCCAAAAAATAAAATCAAAACCAACACAACAGAAAGCAATAGTTTTATTACAGAGGTCAGAGGTTTCTGTTCCTAGTCTGTCCATCCTGCTTTTCCAATGTCCTGCATTCCAGTGTTGTCTAATCTGTACAAATCGAGACCATTTTCTGGTGGTTAAACCAGGTCAAACTGAAGTAGCTAAACATGCTAGAAACCATATTGAATATGCATTTTTTCCAAGGAAAGCAAAGCACTGAGATGTATAAAACAAAGTATGAAGCATTCAGCCAAAAGCAGTGTAACTTTTACTTTTAAATCTAGATGTACCCTGATGTAAGCTGCAAAATCAAAGGTGTATATACAACTAAAACATCAATCATAATCATCCATGTATCTGCTACATGATTACACCCACAGCTGCTACTCTGTGTAAATACACAGATCAGTATACATATACATAAACGTAGAAGAGGAATGCTTCAGCATAAAGGGCTCCAGAACAGTTTGACATGAAGCAAATTTAAAGTAGTACAAAACTGCCACAGAAGAAGGAGAAATGCAGACAGTTCAGGAAGCCAGAGAAATGAGCAGCGACCCATCCAGATTCAGACAAAGCACAATGAGCAATAACCAGCCATACAAGAAGTCTGTTTGGATTTGAAAACTGCGCTTCACCTAGCTTGAACAAAATCTGCATTCTGCTTCAAAGCACTATCCTGTTGTGGTGGACTTATTCCTAGTGGATTAAGAGCTCTTACTGGGTTTTAAACTAAAACACCCCTACTTTTTATTCTTGGCTCCATTATCTGTTCCTCATTTCCTAACTGGAAAGTTAATAATAAGGGTAATCCAAAGAAAAAATTATCTTGTGCTTTCCAATTTACAAAGCATCAATCATGCTAGTACTGGACTGACCAGAGAGGAAGACAAACACTATACCACGAGTTACAAACTACCTAAAACCAGTTCTTTGAAAAAATCATATATTCTGATACCCATAAAAAGAATTAAAGGCAACTATGGAAAGTTTGTACATCTAATTCATAAGAATAATTTAATAATATGCTCTCAGGCACATGGTGTGACTCTTGGGGTGTCCTGCACAGGGACAGGAGTTGGACTCGATGATCCTGCAGTCCCTATTCAATGATTCCATGATATTTAAAATCTATTTTAACACAAAAAAATAAGTAGATGTATCAAAACTAATAAGGTGTTTATTAATATAAAAATCACAGATGCTGTTTTCCTCTGTGAAGATCCTTAAAGCTGCTATTTAAGGATTCATGAAGATCCTCAAAAATGCCATTTCAAAATCAAAACTAACGTCACCACTTTTAAAATTTTTCTATTGATTGTTCTGACATTTTTGTATTCAATCTATGTGAACAAAAGTAGAGCCTGTATTTGGGATTAGAATTTCTATTGGCAAAAATCATAAAAGGGATACAGTAGTAATCTTTTATATAAAAACTGGACCACCACAAGTATCTGGCTGATCTAGCTGCTGCAATTCTAAGTCACTGTGCTCTAGGGCGAAGGGTCATATTCTGGTGTCTGCACAATGAAAGGTAAGCATGAATGGAAGTTGCTATATATAAGTATGGATTCAACATGGATTCAACAGGCTTTGAAGAGCTTAAAAGCTCTAGCCTTTCATAAGCCTTATGAGATGCTTCAACAAAACTAGAATCACAGAGGACGGGGCTGGTGCTTTGAAAGTCCTAAGACCAGCAGAGTTACACCAGGGCTTCTGGAGACCAACACAAGTCTTCCCTCCATGAACTCATGTAGCATATAAAACTATGTATCTATCAAAAGACAGCTGTAATTACAATCTCTAATATAAAGGCTGCTTTTTGTTATTAAGATGTATAAACCATAGTTCACTTTTAATTGGAGCACATTAGGGCAGTTCTAGTGACACGTGCTTCCTTACTTTGTATTTCTGAAATGCAAACTAATTAATCTTATTTATTTCTCCAAGGTATAAACAGATTCATAAGCCTAAAAAGTGAAAGCCTAAATGACTGCATTTAAAAACATTTTAATGTTCTCCCTCCTTCTCAAGGTATGCCAAAACTGAGTAAACAATGGAGGGAGGAAGGAGAGCTTAGTACGCGTAATCAGCCCTCCTCTTCCCTATAAACTTTTATAACATTGTTTCTCCCCTGCCCCCTCATTTCTCACTGTGAGATAAAAATCAGTTTTACATGTATTAATAATAAATATTGGTAACACATTAACAATAACTCCTACATTACGATTATTTGCTATGTGTGCAGTCTTGTATATAAATATGTGAGTCACCGATTCCTGCCACTATATTATCTTTTAGTATTTACTTTAAAGACTACACTTGAGCATTCTCTGAAATGTTTTTCAAAACGCAGCTGTACTAGGGATATTCTGCAGTGCAGTGAAAAAAAGCCCATAATTGTTTAGTGCTGTAAGTGTAGAAAAGCTTAACTAAATTTGCAGTGAAACTTTAAGTAGTGATCACTGGCCCCAGAATATGGTTAAAATATCTAGAACTGAAAAAAATAATATAGTAACTATTTCAAAGCTACAGATTTCAGCACAGCCTGAGCGTCCTCTTTACTCCCCATCAAAAAGATCAATCTTGAGCACATCGTGACTGAGCCAGTGATGAATATGTACCCTAAGGGCATGCTCTAAACAAGTATAACCCTTCAGAACAAATGAAGACTTTCCACAGATCATCACTGTTTCAGTCCGATCTTGCTTAGCTTGAGAGAGACAAGTCCAACACACATGGTGTGTTGTGCTCTGTCAGTTTGCTTACTCAATTTCTGTCCTGTTACAGCTTTCAGCTGGTAAAGCAAAGTAATCACGAGGTGCAAGGATGAGCTGGGACTATAATCACTGTGTTTAGAGTCACTATGGGCTCAGGAATGCCATGCCTCTGAAGCATGAGAAAGATGCCAATCTAGTCCTGTGGCAGTAATGAGAAGAATACAGCTTTGTAGATGTGTATGTTATAATGTAGAAGGCTGCTTTCCTCCCTGTGCCTGCTTCTTTATCACCAGTCCTTGATCTCTTCTCACTGAGCTTCTCCATTTGTATACTATGAAAACAACATTTCCATTCAAAGAAATATACTTCAAATAAAATCTAATTATTAAAAAAACCCACTATTTATCCTCACAATAGCTGTCAGGTTACCAACTAGAAGCAGCTGGATTTCAGCGTTTATGTGAGATAAATATTTCCTGCTACCATTAGTAGTAAATGACACTGTGAGGCTCTCACTGCACACAGCAAAAAGTGTGTTATTTTTAGACAAAAAATAATCTCTATGTTTATCATATCCATTTAAATTGAAACACATACAGACACAGATAAAAATAAAGAGGAAGACTTTCAATGGCATTAACGAATTCTAAGCAAATGTACAAATTTGTGCAACAATTATTTAAGTCACATAGGGTATGGTTATCTCTGTAACAGAAAACATGTTAATTTTTTAATGTTACAATAAATTCACATCATACAGCACACCAGCCAGGAGCTATCAGGTATTACCTCCGTGAAATTTAGTGCAGGGTTAGCAAGAGGGGAGTTAAGATAGATGCCTTTGTGAGAACAAGCCACAAGCAACACTAGGTTTGCCTTCTAGTACAGGACTCTCCTCCCCCTGCTAAAGGCATCACTAAGAGGGGCGGGAGGACTCACCACACCATCACTCTGTGGCTTAGGCTGCTTGGTGGGATCCAAAGCAAAGATAGTATACTCAGAGAGAAAAGCAGGTTCTGCTATCATCCCGGCTAGCAGCTGTCATTCAATGCAAAAAGTAGGAAAACGAAAATAAATCAAGTAATAAGGAATGTTGCATGATTTTACTCAATTTTCCCACACTATTAAAAACATGATAAAACAATACAGCAGCGTATGAGACAAAAGATGCTGATAAAGGCAGGACATAACCAGAGAATATGCATTAGATCATTTCAGAACAGGCAAAATACAGTTTTGATCAGTCAGAAGTACAGAAACACACAACTACAAAAAGATTCTAAAAGACAGTGTTTCAGGCACTGATACTGTCATTTTTTTAAAACTTCTGTGGAAAACTTCAGATACCACTGCGCCTTTTTTGCTCAGTTATACCTGAAAAACTTGTCATTCTAAGAATTCTATCACTATTTTAGTTATAAACAATGTAAGTTTCATGTTTTTGACTATTTATATTCCAGTGCTCTTGGACACTAGAACCCTAACTACATCTAGAAAAAAAAAATCCTTAGAAAATTTTTCAAACTCAAAAAGCACAGTATTTTGTAAAAAAAGACAAGTTGAACTAAGTCAGTATTAAAGATTGAATTTAAATTCCTAGAGACAAAAAACATGAAGAGAAAGACACTGGAATTTAAATTCAAACTCGATACATACATGTAACATAATGCAATCTAATGCTGTTAGGGTCCTGTAACAGATTTTTAAAAACTATTCCCCATGATTTTACTCACACACAAAGGTTTAAGGTTCAACTCTCTTACAGCCTGAGATTTCAGAACTGTGCTGTCTGCTGGCTGAACCAAAACATGACATGGTGTTCCCTTCTCATTATTTCAGAACAATTTTGTTTTAATTCAAGTTATTAAACAGTATTTTTAGGAATCAAATCTATTACAATGTAAGTTAGAGTTAGATTTCTGGTTTTGTGAATGTTACATTGACTCTAGCCCTCCAGCAGATGAATTACATAAACCCAAATTCAGAGAGGAAAAATACTTTCATGTGCAAGATCTGGAATGCTCCATGATCTACAATTTGTGCCCACAAAACCCTTTCAGAAGATATATTAAATGCTTAATGTTCAGTGACAGCCATACACAATAGCCTCTGAATGTTCGTACTGACTCCTGATGTCTGTTCTAATGTATTCCTATGCTGAAAAAAATTATATTTTTATATAATTACTGAAAAACCTGAGTAACTGAGACCTAAATTACCAATCCTGCAGAAAACAAAGCAAAATAAAAACCTAAACAATGTGCTTTTATTGCCTCCTATTTGATTTGCTGTACTATATATATTCCTTCTAGTTATATCAGAAGACCTTCTAGACATAGAAAGGGAAAGAAATTTTGGTTCATGGTCCAAATAAATAAATAAATAAATAAAATCCAAAACAACAAAAAACCCACTACAAAACTGTGAACTGTCTTTATAGACAGGCTATCTGCAGAGCACTAATTCTAAAATTTATGCCCAACTTTTACTTCTCAAAATTGTAAGTACAGTGACAATTAATTCTGACTTCTCTCTCAGTCTGTTAGAAGCAAAATTCCAAGGACTAAGTTGTGATAAAGTTTTTACTGTATATTTATTCAAATGTATAAAACCCACATCATCTGAGCTTTTAGGCAAAACAATATAAGGAAGTTGACAAGTGTTATTGATTCCAGAAAATCTTCATTCAGCGGTGATGGTTGTAGAAGCTCTTAGCTTTGGTCGTGCTATGCATTTTGTACATGGACCTCTTGAAAAGGTCCATGCCAGAAAACAAACAATGGAAAATACTATGTATAGACAAGTGTACAAACATACAGCAGCAGTACTACACACAAGCCTGAGGGCCTTGTAAATTAAAAGCATGTGAATTCTCAACCACAAATAAAATTATGAAATCTTTAAGATAAAAAATACTTTATATGTTTAGAGAAAACCAGTCAAGATGATGAAACACAGTTTGCAAAGCACTCACAAATGAATTAGAGTTAATTTCAACATAGACCTTGTATTATCTTCAGCTTAGTGAAGTCGCTTTTAAAAACATGACTGTCAAGAACTTCAGGATTCACAGATGGTTCAAATTATCTCTTCATGGTAACTGTACGCTGATGTTTGCTTCTCAAAATACTGAATTGAGACATTGCACTTATTTTGCTTAATCCTAATTCCATTAAAAAGTACATCATGTAACTTGCATTGAAAGTAATTCCTATTTAATCTCTAACAAGTTATTATTATTCACAAAAAATTAATAAAAATTTGGACTGTATGTTCAGCATCTATGAATTGTATTTTCAATCACCCTCTGAAGTCCACGACCACGGAGGCTCAGGCTGTCTGAGGAGGCTCAGACAGCAAGTCTTGCACAAGACATTAACTACAAAACCCAAAACTTACAGGTAAGATGACAAAGAGTTTTAAACAGTGGAAAGAGTTCATTTTAAAAATTCACTGTTCCGGTTTTGAGAAAAATAAAAAAAAAGCTTATCAATATAAATTGATGCAGCACTGCTTGAGTTTGCAGACATACAACTCCAGGGTCTCTATTGTAACTAACAGTTTACACAAGCTGTAGAATTCAGTTAACAATTCTGTTGAGTTTTACTGGTGTTAGTAGGAACCTTGATGCAAGAACATCACTAAATCATCTCAGTTTCACCCTACTTTAGCTTGAGTAAAGGCAAGCACCAAAAGGGAAGGAGCCAACACTACAAATAAAGAAGGGCAGAAGAAAACAATGCTGAGGCAGAACAGTAATCACTGTATCAAAATGAAATCACAAAATATTTCCTTCCCAGTAGCCAAGACAAGAGTTTCATACTTCAAACAGCTACCAAAGACAGAATATACTCAGTCATGGTCCAAGGGTGGTATTTCCTTAGCACATTCAGAACTGGCTGCATCTTCTCATTAGTGAGTTCATCCTCCATTCTTGGATGTTACGTGCCCAACAATGAAAATATTTAAGTACTTACTCACAGTAGTTTTGTTACTCCAGCAGCTCGTTACTTACAACATTTTTACAGCCGAGTTATTGGCAGAGCTGCCTAATGAGTGCTATAATTACACTACCTAATGTTTTCCAATATATACTTGTGCTTTTATCTGCACTTTTTTTAACCAACTATTCAGTATGGCTTTAAAGCTAGCTACCTAGTTAACTTGGGGGTGGGAGGAAGGGGCATTCAAAGTCACTAGAAATGATTCTCCTACACCTGGAAAAAAGGCAAGAAATAACCTGCTAGTCTGCCAAAATTGAAAATACATAAATATTTCCACAATGGATTCTTGCACTTTAGCATCTGGCCTAAAATCCACTCGGAATTATCTTAGTAACTTCAGAAACATTAAACATACCTGGTGCTACACTGTCTAATGTATCACTAGCACCACATTAGCCCTATGCCAGCAATGTGATCAACAAAACTGGGGAATCCAACTGGGCTGAAGCATACTGGAAACAGACAGAATGTGTAAAGATGTAAATAATCCTTTAACTAACCTTCTCTAATCCTCCAAGTGACATCAAATCACACTCAAAGCTTGCTATAGAAATCCAACCAAGATCTTCCAATATTCTGTTTCAAACAGAAGGGTAAATGAACTCCCTACCCCACACAGACCTTAATCTCAGGCATCAAGTTAAGGCTATGATATGGCTGATCTTTTGTCACAATATTTAACTTCTATTCTTTTTCTTTGCAAGCAAAATCTTACTAACCAACAAACATTTCTATCTTGGAGAGAAAGTTACAAATGAGGTAAATTAGGTGATGAAGACAGACACCATATGATGCTATGTTTCCTTCAGTATTACCAAACAACAATACATAAAGTTATTTTTTAAATAACCTTTGTATTTCCAAAATTCTAAACAGTTTTTGTAGCCCTCAAGTTTGGCCTAAGTTAAGCAGCCTTACTTGTTCTTTATGGGCTTTCTGAACTCCAAAACCAACCGTGTTCATGCTGTTATTGCTATTCTTCCTCCCTCTGAAGAATTTCCATGCTCAAATCTTCCTTTGCTAAGATTCTGATGAGTGGAGCACAAAGGCCAAAGTACACGTGATCCCTAGATCAAAGGGCTTCCTTAACATGCTGTGAAACAAAGCCCAGAATTTCACAGGCGTTAGAGTTTGACCCAAGTCTCATTGCTCTGGAGATAGCAGTAGTTGAATCAGTGCATGTCACATATATATAATAGATGTTTGACTGCCAAAGGCAGTCACTATTCCCTTTCAGGAACAAAAAAGAGCATCAGTGGTTTTAAATTTCAGATTAACTTGTTATCAAGCAAATTTGAAAATGTGTTTCATTATCAAAGTGCATCATGCTATATGTGCATTTCTAGTATGTTAATGCTTAAAAGCTTCTATAATTGTACATGGACAGTTTTGCTACGTTGCATACAAGCACAGTAAAACAGAGGAAAAGGGAACAGGCTATATGAGATACAAGCCAGTATTTGCTCATCTAGTTCAAGAACTGGGAGCACATCAGCTCTCAGGCTGAAGGTTTAGAGTTTCAATGCAGTCACTAACACATTCCCCACGGTAAAATAAATACATAAATTTGCTTATTTGTCCAAGTAGGGGAATGCCACAAAAAAAGTTGAGAATAATTCAGTAATCTGCTGATTTACACAAATATTTATTTATAGAAGGTCTGTGCAACTTGCAACCTTTTCTGCCTCATCCCTACTGCGATCAGAGAATAGGAAAAACTGAAGAGCTGAAAACTCAAGGTTTCTCTCTGCTGTTAAAAAAGCTCCAGAATACACAAGTGCAGAATTGCATTTTCAGAGAAAGACCTAGTAGAGAAATCAAATATAACTCTTCTGGTCTGCTTTTCATTCTGATGAACAATCTACACATGCTGGTGTATGCATCAGGAGTTGTAAAATCCAGACTTGAGACACAAACTAGGTTATACAGCCTCCAAAATTTAGCTTCAAATTCGTGTCAGAAAGGAAAAAAAAATACAGACATAGCTGAACCACTACCATCTTTGCATGGCAAGATCTATTTAGAAGTACATCAAATTAACTACATGAATACAAGAAAGATGCAGCATTAACAAAGGTACTGAAGGAATGTTATTTCAGCTTTACTTGTCCTGGTTTGTCCAGGAAAACAGAGTCATTATATAGCACTAAAGTGAAACTGAAAAGTAACTTGGCTAGTTTATCTTTAGCTCTGAGAAGAGCTATATATATTGTGCTCTGCTGTCACTTCCATAACACTCCTGAGGATGTGAGTGGTATCTGGACCTGTGTGACTGGTCACCCACAGCAAGATATCAGCTGTTTGCTCTCAGCTGATGGCTCCGAACTTGCTTTGTGATCTGTGGGACTGACTTGTAAATAAACATATTATAGAACAGAAGGAAAATTCTGAACTTCTAGGAACTGCACAGAATATGATTGATGTATTTCACCCTAAATTCTGTTCAAGAGTCCACGCAGTAACAGTTTGAAAACCAAACACTATTCTTCCCTAGAAAAGATGGGAAGTACTAAGTGAGCATGTTTTAATCAACCAGGGCTATTTCAAGTGGCACAGAGACCAACTCAGAAAGCATCTGACATGCAAATGGTCTGAAGAAGTTCTATGGAAGCACCAATACATGCTTTTACCTCACACTGTAGTAATATTTTATGGGCTACTTGCAAGAACAGAATACAGAACTAGACTTCTGCTTTTTCCTTATACACAAAATATTTACGAGTTTCTCTGCGACACTGCCTCTGAAAATCCCCAGCTCCACTGAAACAGAAGCTGAAGAAGAAAGCAGCAAGAAAAAGAAACTTAGTATTTCATGAGCATACAAGTTTTTTTCTATTAAACTGAGAATGTTTTGGAATTTTGAAAAAAAAAAATCTTACCATTGCATAATATAAAGCAAGAATGTTTGTATGTTTTATTGTAATTCTTTGATCAGAGTAATGCTGTCATTTACAACTGTGATTCACTCTGAAATCTGTTTTTCTTCTGAAAATATTCTGAGTTCAAATCAAAGCTTTCACATTAAATACTTAAAACTTTGATATCACAGCACTAAAAAAAATGCATGACCTATCATACTAAAATATAATAGGCCAGAGGGAGGACAAAGAGCATACAAGAGAACTATGAAACAATTTGCTTTTACTTAGCTTTCAGTACCAAAAGGGTCAGCAATTATTTATGTACGGCAAGAACGTTTTAGCATGTGATACTCTTCAAAACCAAACATTTTCAATGTATTAAATGCTGCCAAAATTTATTTCAGTGTAATTCCATTGCCACCTGTACATAAAACATCTGCCCAATGAAATGAGGACACTGTAAAAAGTGCCTCCCAAAAGACATAAAGCACCATAGAAGTGTGTATATTTTCAGATAGTGTGCAATATCTGCAGCTTTTTTAAGCACAGTAATACTGCTAAACTGAATTTCATGAAAATCCAATCCAACAAATTTCAAAGACAACTTGATTTTAATCATTCTATTAACATTTATGAGAAATATTTGGAGAAAGGAGATTTCATGTCTTGATCATTTAAATTTATCTTTATTTTAGTAAAATTTTCCATTTGACATAAAATCCATCTTTTCAAAAAAAAAAAGATTTTCATTCACTTAGTAGCTTCACTACTTTCTGAATTTCTAATTACAGGGTATGTTCCACAAGTAAAATTCTCATAGCAGCTCCCTAAGCCCAAGGATAACTGTAAATCTGAGGTCACTCTAGTCATCTGCTGCCATTCTTAATCTCATTTCTCCTTCTGCCTCTCTGATCATTCCAGTGTAACCACTGTATTTAGAGCATAATGTTCTTCCAACACCACTTGGCATGTCCCGTGGGGAATTCTTTGCTTTTCCAGACAAACAGGAGAAGCAATCTGGAAAACCAGCCTGCTGTAGGACAACATATATGTAATGAAGCAGTATGAGACAAAATGTAGTTCTCCATAGAAATGACGAAAACTACAGAAAGCATTGATATATACCGGTGACATGTCAGCAGCACCCAACAACATTTGGAAATTCATTTTTAAAAAATGTTATTCTAATTGTAACAAGAGCTACTATTTTTTACTGAATCGGTTGGTAAAACTGAAAAAGATAAGCCTTCAGACTCACAAACCTTTTTCAGATCTGGAATGAAAGCTGACATCCTCAAAAATAAATACAAGTTAGGGAAAAGTATTCTGTCTTCCACTCGATGTGTGAGTTATACTATTTGAGCAGAAAAGCAGTTGGTGCTTCTATAATAAAGGGGATAACGAGTGTTACCACTTAAGTTTTTCCTTACACTCCCCACCAAAAAGAGAGTGGAAGATTTCCTCCTTTTGTGTAGGCAGCACCAAGTTAATGACAGACAAAAACCAGTGAATCAGTCACACAGAGGAACATCATTATATCTCATAGCTACAATATTTCATATTCTGCTATGCTTTTGCTGCTTAAAAAGTCTGAAAACCTTGGCCAAATGAATGTTCTAACCTCGAGAACAGTACACAATGGATACACATAGGTTTTTTTTTTAAAGGGGAATCTTTATGTTTGCACTGGTCACTGATGACACCAACTTTCAGCACCAATTCATTCCTTCTAAACCACAGTGGCAGTTCTCATGCAGCAATACATCACTTCTATACACGGTATTAAGAACAGAAATGCAGGCTGTTTGTTTCTGAAAAAAAACCAAACCAAATCCAACCTAAACCCCAGAAAATTCTCTGTACTGAAACACTTGATAATTATCCCGGGTGACACTGCTTGCTGACATTTTGGAGCAACAGTTAACAGAAAACCTCTCTCCAGGGACAGAGGGAAGTCATTAAACATATATATAAAACAGTAGAGAAAATAAGCATTTACTAGAAAACTCAATACTGCATTTCCAAAATACAAAATAAAATCACAAGGTACTCTTCCTTTCATTTCTGTTATCATTGCAGGAAGCAAACTGCCAAGCTATAATCACTGGTAGTGTTCATAATGGAATCTAAGACAAATTTCAGGTATCATCTAGAGAAAACGTGGTGTTAAAAACAGAAGTGGATTGTCCCACTGCAAGAAAACACATGTTTTGTAGGAAAACCCAGCAAATGAATTTTCTGTCTAGGAATTCAACATTCCCTCTGACAAAGTTCACAGAATCACACAAGTTCCCTGCTTTACTCCACTGGTCTATTTTCACACTCACTAAGTCTGGGGTTTTTTTGTTTGTTTGTTTTTTGTTTTTTAATCGAGCCACTTGAAAAGAGCACAGTATTCAATACGAAAAAAGATGAGTGCAGATCATCTCCATTTGCTCCCTTATGCAAGTCATGGTTACCCATCATCCCAACAGTGATTTTAATGATATTTTATGATTGATAATTTGGTTGGGTTTCTGGTTTTTGTTTGGTTTGGGGTTTTTTGGGAGGGCAGGGAGGTGTTTACATTTCATAATTAATACTGGTATGGTTAGCAACATTCACAAGGGCTCAGTTTGAGCGTTTAGACTCATCCACTCCAAGTAACCTTTGCAGTTAGCCAGACTGCCCCAACTTTTCAACCAAAAGAGGCATAAAAAACAAAGTTAGTCTCTCTGAATGTAACTTCTTTCAGTTCAGTCTGGGGGTAAGATTTTTAAGATCTGAAGAAGGACTTAAGAGGTTTCCCAATCTGGGGGTTAACCACTACAGCTTAAAGATCTGTTTTCCTAATATTAAACAATTCAGTATTTAACTTAAAAATTAGACTATTCATATCTATAAATGCACAGAAAAGAGACTGAGGAATCAAAACCCAAAAGTTAATCAAAGACACAAACTTAGATATTTTTTATATATATTTTTTAAAGTTAGAGTTGAAAAACACAGAAAAAACAGTTCTCAACTGACCTCTTTGTCTGGTGTTGAAGTGCCTTCATCATTCTGATCTGTAAATGAAGATGCCCTGCTTCTGTTGCCAGTTGGTGAAGGGGTTTTGGAAGGGACCTACACAGAGATCACATATATCAACAAGTAATAATAAGTCCAGAACCAATTATTCCGTATCACAATTTACTTCAGCAACTCCTAACTACAACATGTCAGTAAAGCCTGATGTAGATCTTCCTTTTAAAGAACACAACCAGTTCCACATACTATCTGTGACGAGTTCTACCATACCACAAAGTCTCCAGAGCAAAATATGTCATGAATTAGCCAAGACAGCACACAACAAAATTAGTTACTTTGATTATTTCTGACCGTGGTCCTCTTAGACCAGATTTGAAACTCAAGCTTCCTAATACTTTTGCAACGTAGTACAGTTGCTTAAAGTTTAAAAGTTTTACAAACAGGGATTCAAGCATTTACATAATGAACACCATTTGATTCCTTTAAGATATTAACAACAAAAACCTGACAAAAGAAAAAAATAAAACCCTTGTGAAACTGAATCCAAAGAAAGAAAAAGGGCAGAAGAAACTGACACATTTTATGATGTCAATATGACCTTGTTGTTCCTGTCAGCACTGAACATGTAGTCAAAGAAATTTCACAACTTCATGCTGAGTGAGGTTGCAAGGAGCCACACCTCCCCAACCCAAACATCGCTTGCCAGCCCCGTACTTCAAAATCCAAATACAAAATTTCAGTATAAATGTAACTAACATTAAACTACCAACAAGCTTTTATGTACAAAGAAACTAATTAGTCAGATCTCCTATTAGGTATATTCTACAATATAACCAGAATTAACAAAGTGCTGGAAAAAAAGAAAGAAAAAGAGAAAATAACTACCACAAATCCTTTAACACTTCATTGCAGCACCATCACTGAGGTTGCACACATAAATTCTTCCCTGCAAAATGCGTATCTCACATGAGTGTTGGAAGTTCTAAAACAGGATTGACAGAGTATCAGATCACTGAAAAGATACTGCCAAAAAAGACATGGGTTTTTTGAAAATTACACTCACTCAATAGTCTATATCTGTGAGTACATTTTGTAAAGTTTGGGTACTAATGAATTAACTCCAATATCAAAAAACCACAAGATTATTCCAAGCCCAGCCATAGTTACAGGTCTGACCAGGCAGACCCAATGTTCCCACCTGAAAATACAAATCAAGTCCAGGACCTCATCCAGTCCCAGATAACCATTCACCATGAAAGCTCCATGTGCTGCTGAAAACTGTCACACAAGAAGTATTCATGGAGTCTGAAAAACAGCAGTGATCTATTCATGCCAATAGCCTTCTCTTTTTTTACTTCTTTTATTCCTACTCCCTAACTTAATGCCAGGGATCTAAAGAAGATTGCTTCTGGTCCTCGCATTACAGAGAGAAAAATGTTTCCAGACATCCATTGCCACTTTGCTACTGCTTAGAAGGAGTATGAACAGATCTCTCCACTCTGCCCTTCACGGTTCTACCATTCTCACTGCTGCATTCAGACTTCTTGTCAATTTGCAGCCATTCCAGAGGCACTAAGCTCGGCAGCTTAACGAATATTCGTTGATTGTGGGAAATGAACAGAAAGATTATGTAACTACAGAGGAGATGAAACATGGCAGCAGAGTTCGGCTGGGAGTGACCTACTTCCACGAGGGGCATGGGGGCCCCGTCACCCGATCACCAGCCACCTGAAAGAGGTCCTTGAGGAGCTGGTGGAATTACTTGGAGGGGGCTGAGGGAGGGAGACCAGAGGCTGGACAAGGCTGCTGGAGGTTTTCTGCTGCCAGGGTCATCTGATGGATGGAAACCCTTTTCAGCTGGATAGCTGTGGCCAGACCAAGGGAATGCCTTCATGAGGAAGGAGCTCTGCAGAGCTCACTGTCCTCATCCCTCACGAAACCAGGGACAGCAGCTGTGAGAAATGGGTTGCAGAGATATTGCCAGGGGTCCCAGTGCTTTGGAGCACCCACTGGTGTCCTGCCAGGTGCAGGAAAGACTCTTGCCCCTAAGGTCAATCAGGCTGGGGGCATGTGGCCACTCTTAGAAGCCTCTGAGATGGCTCCAGGCTGAGGGACAATAGGGCTTGGGCATCACCTG
The DNA here is from genome assembly GCA_013398125.1 of Aegotheles bennettii. NCBI lineage: Eukaryota > Metazoa > Chordata > Aves > Caprimulgiformes > Aegothelidae > Aegotheles > Aegotheles bennettii. The sequence continues at coordinate 591,899 of VZRW01001595.1, forward strand.
GGAGGCACGACCAGCCCCTAACCCTAACCCTATCCCCAGCTCTGCTGGCATCAGGAAGGAATTTTCCCCTGGGGCAGACTGGCCCTGGTGCCTGGGGTTTTTTGCCTTCCCCTGCAGCATGGAGCACGGCCCTTTCCAAGGCTCCTTTGGGACATGTTGGCTGGGTTCCTGCTGGTCCTGCTCCACGAAGGTGCCCTCGTGCCCCGCAGCCAGGGGGAGGAAGCTTTCTTAGACTCCCAGGGTGTCCCCCGGGGGTTGCTGCTTTTCCTCTGTAGCATTGAGCACAGCCCCTTGCCAGGGCTTCTCTGGGCCTTTTGGGCTCGGTTCTTGCCTGCTGCCCTGGCAGCTCCAAGGTGCCACTCGTGCCCTGGCTCTCTCGGGCTCTCTTGCCCATGGCCAGTTGAGAGTGGGAGCAGCTCTGCTCTTCCCTTGGCTCCGTGTGCCCAGGGGCTCTGGCTTGTGTCCAACAGCCAGTGCTTGGAAGGGCTCCAGCCTTGCTGCCCCATCTGGAGCTGCCCCTTCCCAGATCTCCCCGTGTGCAACACAAGCTCCAGGCAGGCACGGGAGAGCCTCTCCTGCCCCACTGGCCAAGAAGCACAGAGGTGGAGCGAGTTTTGGAAGGCCAGAAGTGTGCGTGTCATCAACATGTGTCATACTTTGGAAAACACCCCTCGGTATCACACACCTCTTCCTTTGTGTGTGGTTGGTCCTGATTCTCACTCTTCACATTCGCACTCTCCAGGGAGACAGGGACTGCTGGGCCTGTTCCTGCTGCTGCTTCCTGCAGCTCCATGGCTTGCCTTTGCCAGACAGCAAGGGAGAGCTTTTCAGGCTAAACTGAAGAAGGCATCAGCTGCTCCTGGCTACACATGCACATTCTGTTCATGCTTGTGGGTTCCTGGGTCCCAGGAGCTCAGCACCTCCCTCTCCACTTCCCCTTCTTGGCCCTAGAATTGAGCCCTGAGGAACCCCGCTGGTCACCGCTCACCAGCCAGATGTAGCCCCATTCACTACAGCACTTTGAGCCCTGCCCTGCAGCCAGTTCTCGACCCAGTGCACTGTGTACCTGCTCATCTCACAGCTGGACAACCTGTCCAGCAGGATGCTGTGAGGGACAGTATCATAAGCTTTACTAGAATCCAGAAGAACTATATCCACCACCTTCCCTTCATCCTCTAGGTGGGTGACCTTATCACAGAAGGATATGAAATTAAACAGGACTTTCCCTTTGTGAACCCTTGCTGACTGTGCCTGATGATTGCATTGTCCTCTAAATGTCTTTCAATAGCACCCAGTATGATCATCTCCAAAATTTTTCCAAGATCTGAGGTTACATTAACAGGTCTGTAGGTCCCTGGGTCTTCTCCCACACCCTTCTTGTAAATTGGAATGATGTTGGCTAGCTTCTAGTCAGTAAGAACCTCCCTAGCCTCTCAAGATAATTGAGAGGGATCCTACTGTAAATATCTGCAAGCTCCTTCAGTACTCTGGGATGAATCCCATCAGGCCCCATGGAGATACGAACATTCAGCTGATAAAGGTCAATTACAATTTCAGTGTCCACAAATTGAAAGTCACTGTTCTCGCAGTCATGGTCCTCCAACTCAGGAGATCAGGCAGCCCAAGGTCTATCATTTAATTTCTCAGCTTTTTCTTCATCCCTGTTTGTCAGGTGACCATCTTCAACAAGTACTGGTCCAAGAGACACCTGGAACTGCAATAGCTTTTCTTTCTCCCCTGTCAGCAGTTACAAAGGCCTCTTCAGAAAAAGTGCTACACTTGAGAAGTTTTACCTCCAGATTTAATCAATCCTAGGTCAGTAATTTTAGCCTCAGACACTACAAACCAGAGCACAAATGGCAAGTTCTAGGTCTCAAAGCAGAAGATATGAATAGAGCAGAGAGGGGATGGTGAGGAAAGGCTCCCCTCAGGGTACAGGAGAGAAAAGAGCAAAAATGAATGCACACAAAGGTCCCGTAACACTAAGTAATGTTAAGTGTTTTGGAGAATTTGGTATGAAAATGTCTCAACAGAAAGTAGCTGATAATCTATATGATAGCAGAGTACCCAATAAGCAGAATGCATTTTAGGGATCTGGATTACTAAAACCAAGGTAACAGGAGTATATTCCCCACTCTCTGCAAGACTCCAGTACGTTTTACACCTTCTTGCTCCTTTCTCATTTGCAGAACCTGTTTCCAAATGATACAAGTGAGCAGACTAGCCTATTTCACTTTTAAGATCAAATTTAACTCCAATTCCCCTCTTGTGTTATTTGAGGGCAACTGAAGAATAAGCAATGCTGCCAGACATTTTACACGAAAATAAAAATCTGTTGTCACTTTCTGCCTCTGTCTTTCCCTTCACGTCAACCCTTGAGTTACACGATCTGCTTTGTCCCCAGAACAGCAGACCACGTCAAAGTATCATTTATCTCAAGCCCTTGGATTACATTTCATGAAATTTGTCAAAGCTAATTTTAACAGCCAAATAAAGACTGCAATATATTTTGCAATATACTATGCCCAAATTTATCCACAAGGCTGATTTTCAGCAAGTACTGACCCTTTAATGCATGCACCGAGTACTCTGAACTGAGTGGGTTACAATATTGCTTGCAAGGTATCAGAATTTAGCTGCGGTTTATTGGAAATAGTAAACTCTGCAGCTCAGTCTCTTCACACTGCACTGAGAGTTCACCACATGCAACAGCTCAGGACAGCACTCTGAACTGCCACTGACAAAAATGCATTTAACTTCACCATCTAGAGAACACCCAGAGCTAATAACTATGAAGGGGCTTAAAGCGAATCTCAGCAAGCTACAGAAAGCTTTACAGTAGATTCATTTCCCAAAATACCGTCTCTATCTGACAAATGAGTGATTTAAAAAATACTACGTAGCTGAATGTCAGCAGTTTTGAAACCATGGTCTAATACTGAGACTATGCAGTGTCAGATCTCCCAGTGGTTCAGGTTACATCCAGATCAAGCCCAGGCAACTGATCGCCTATCTGTAAAATTCATTAAATTATCTGCCTATAACTTAACATCCACATAATACAGAGTTTGTGCCAGTTTTAGTCTTTTTGATTCCAAGGTGCAGAGAATATTTAACCCAGCAAAAAGGCAAAGGGACAGAGGCAGGTGTTATCTTTCCCAGCAGTTTGCCAAACCAAAGTTAACTTGTCAAAATCTTTTCACCCAAATTTGAACTGGTAGAAAGAGTTTATTCTGCCCTGACACGTGCATGGGATTCTCACGACATTTTTTTGGCCACTGTCACTCCCAAAGACACTCTGCACTCGTGTTGTGTCTAACCTGTCATTTAAAAGCAGTAGTTTCTAGAATCCAACACTAATCATAACTCTGCAACTCTACAACAGCTATAACCTCTACAACTAGCTAAAGGGAGGTTGTAGTGAGGCTGGTGTTGGTCTCTTCTCCCCAACTGCTGATGACAGGGCGAGAGGAAATGGCCTCAAGTTCCATCAGGGGAAGTTTAGGTTGGATATCAGGAAGAAGCTCTTTCCTGAGAGGGTGGTTGGGCACTGGAATGGGCTGCCCAGGGAGGTGGTGGAGTCACCGTCCCTGGGGGTGTTCAAAGAACGGGTTGATGAGGCACTTGAGGCCATGGTCTGATGGTCAGGAATATGATGGGATGAAGGTTGGACTTGATGACCCTGGAGGTCCCTTCCAACCATAATGATTCTATGATTCTATAATCATGGGAAAGCACATATAAGAGAAAAATGGCCAGTTAAATTATGACTAAGAAAAAAATACCCTGCTCTCAGGTTTATATTGTACTCTCAGTTTTTCCAGTTAAACAGAAAGCAAGAGCAGAGTCTAGGACAGCAGGGCAGGCTCTGGGAGGGCCTTACGGGAATTATCGAGCCAGCAGGAAGATGAGGAAGGCAGAGCCAGGAGCTCAGCGCCGGCTGTCACCCTGTGCCCCCCCTTCAGGGGGGTTGGACTGGATGATCTTTCGAGGTCCCTTCCAACCCCTAGGATTCTGTGATTCTGTGATCCAGACGCTCAGCACAAACCCGCTCCTGCTCCCCTCTGCTGATGCTCCAGCACGGGGCTGTTTCCACACTCCCCCACCCCACAGCCCTTGGAGAGCGGCCCAACCGCCTCGGCACCCCCGGAGAGGCTCAGCCCGGTCAGGCGGCGGCTCGCTGACCGGAGCTGCCTTCCCGAGTCAGAGCAGAGCCGCCCGGCGCTGACAGGAGCCGGGGAGCCTCGCCCAGGCCTGCGCGACCCTGCCCGGGGCGGCGGGACCGGGCCGGCCGCTGCCAGCGGGACGCC
>VZRW01001595.1:596479-616754 GCA_013398125.1 Aegotheles bennettii
CGGGACTGGGCACGGGCCCTGGAGGGGCGGGGCGAGGCTGCCACCGCCTCCCTCCCTCCCTCCCTCCCTCCCTCCCTCAGCCTCCCCCGCGGGGCGGGAGTAGCGAGGGCGAGGGGGACGGCACTGCCGAGTCACCGCTTCCCCGGCGGGAGGGGACACGGGGCGGGGACACCGGCCGCGACAGCCACCGCCTCGCTGCGCCTTCCCGCCGTGCGATCCCTCACCTTGAGCCTCGCCGTTACCCGGCCGCTCCATCCCGGCACCCCCCGAGCTGCCCGGCACCCCCCGGGACCCGCAGAGCCCCGGAGGAGAGGGCGCAGCCGCGGTTCTGCGGGCGGGGCCGTGCGAGGAGCGGGCGGGATCGGCTCCAGCAGCCCCTTCCCGGCTGGACGGGGCGGTGGCGAACGAGTGCGGAGGCTCGGGGTGCCAGGAGGCGAGTGGCGGGGTTCGCAAGCTGCCACAAGCCCGAGGATCGGGCACCTTTGCTGTCACAAGGACTTATGAAAGCTTCCAGCTAAAAAAATGCTCAAAAGCTGCTTTTCGAAGCCGCCTGTGAACCCGTCTGCTGACCAGAGTCACATCGCTTCCATTCAGCCCACCCTGCACCCTTCTGGGTGTTTGGCTGTTCCCGAACCCGAGGTGCTGCTCACACCCTGCTGCGGGCACAAGGCAGCGTTTGCCATCATCGTTACCTTTCAAACCAGGGGGGAATTTTCATAGAATGGTTTGGGTTGAGACCCTAAAGATCATCCAGTTCCACCCCCCTTCCCATGGGCAGGGACACCCCCACCAGACCAGGTTGCTCCAAGCCCCATCCAGCCTGGCCTTGGACACTGCCAGGGAGGGGGCAGCCACAGCTTCTCTGGGCACCCTGGGCCTGTGTTTCACCACCCTCACAGGAAGGTATTTCCTCCTAATAACCTAAATCTGCCCTCTTCCACCTTAAAGCCATTCACCCTCATCCTATCACTCCATGCCCTTGCCAAAAGTCGCTCTCCAGCTTTCCTGTAGCCCCTTCAGGTACTGGAAAGTTGCTATGAGGTCTCCCTGGAGCCTTCTCCAGGTTGAACAACCCCAACTCTCTCAGCCTGTCTTCACAGGAGAGGTGCTCCAGCCCTCTGATCATCCTCATGGCCCTTCTCTGGACTCGCTCCAACAGCTCCATATTCTTATGTTGGGGACTCCAGAACTGGACACAGTAACTCCAGAACTGGACAGTTTTCTTGGCCGCTTTACATTTTGGAGCCCCTGTTGGATGGGATTTGTGTGTGTGTGTGTGTGTTCCATCCTGCCAGAGTAGGTGCAGAGAGCTGTCAGCAGTAGCTGGCATTCATTCTCCAACAATGGGACTATTTTGAAACTTGCTGTGTTGACAGTGATGCTGTATGAAGGCTATTAATACATCATGCTATCTGCAAGAAATGCTGAACCACACAGTCTTCTGTACAGCACATACAATGAAGACTGTATGCAGTAATCACAAACTAGAGGAATGTTTTCACTGAAACACACTCCTGTCATCTTTAAATAATCTGAGGAAAAATGTGGGTAGGAAATGGATCATTTGCATACACTGACCAAAAAAATAACCAAGATGCATTTACAGCAAACATAAATTGTTGTTTTTCCTAATTTTTTGCTACATGTTAAAAAAAGAAAAAAAGTCATTTTCAGCAGTCTGTTTTGCTGTAGATAAACTGAGACTGGCAGTGATACTTTTGCTGTGTTCCCATTACTACTACTATGTGTACATCAGATGGCAGCAGACTTGCACACTCTACTGATTTGTAGTGAGAAGAACTGCTGATTTGGAACACCTTCAAAAAAGCCAGTCCAAGCCTACAGGCAGTAATACTCAGATAAGTATTTCAAAGATTTTTATGTTCTCTTGAACATAAGAGCTTGAAACAGAGGTGAAGGAAAAAGTCTCCAGGACTAAAGAGGCAAAGACACCTGAACAGCAGTCCATGAGGAAATAAGATAAAATGGACAATTAAGTTTACTGTAGCCATAAAAAGCAAAAATTCTCTACTTCAGCAAGGTAGCCTCTGTTCCCTCTAAATATGACATGCAGCAGCATGGCTGTTCAATTCAGAGGTTAGCAAGCAAGAGGGGCATTGCCTGATGAATGCTTTGGGAAATCCTCTTGACAACCTTCAGCCTCCTAATAAATCTGTGATTCTCTCACATCTATCTGCTCTATTACAAATGCTAGCTCACATTTTCTTCTTAGCATCTACACTCTGATTTGAAATCGAAGTCACTAAATGTAGCATGTGATTTTGATGGACAGATGCATAATTGAAAGGACACTAGCTCTCACAGCTATCAAATAGGAAAGCAGAGCTTTGTTAATTCTTTCATAAAATGTATCCAACACAAAAGAGAGCTCTGTATGATTTATTTGGAAAATGTAAAGCTTGAGATAGTATGTTCTGACTGTTTCTCACAGTACAGATGTTTTCATAGGATTAAAGGCTACGTGGAAGAGAACAAGTACAAGACTAGAAATTATGATACAAGAGAAGTTATTTTTTCCTTCACTAAAGTCTTAGTTACTACAGAAAATGGTAAGGTGATTAATTGTAGTTGCAATAATACTAACCCAATGTGGTAATCATACAGCAGTTAGCTATTTTCCAGGCGATTTTTTTACCACAGAAAGGTCATTTGTTGTGTAAATTCCAATGTACATAATCACCTCCTGTTCTCTGGGTTTTAGGAAGAGGTGAAGTAATATTTGTATGTATCATTTAATCATATATAGATTGGTGGCATTTAAAAAATTAAGGACAATGTGAATTTCCATGCTTTTGAATTTGTACAAAACAGCAATATTTTGTGATACACAGCTATGTGTCTAGCCTTGCTCAGACAATACAAAGTGATATCCCCACATTGGTAGTGGCATTATACAAATTCTGAAGATATATATAACTATATATATATCATAAGCCTTCTAAAAGGACTTCAAGTATTTTAACACCTGGGTAAGTTTGATTAAAACATTTTGCGATATACAAGCCCTTTACTCTAAACCCCACAGAAGTCCTGGGGGAAATGTCTGGAACCATGGTCCTACACACAATCAGTGAGTGTCAAAATCCCTCATTTAACCTTATTTCTAGAGGATCAATCTTAGTAGATTTCTTTGTGAAGTTAAAAGCAGTAGTTGAAAGTGAAGATTTGCGTCTCCTCTTTTATCTTCCTTAAGTACACCAGTTAGCATAGGCTAAACAAGGGAAATACAACATTATTGTACTGTCTGTGAAAGATAAATGTGTATCTGCCAACAGCACTAATCATAGTAGGTCATTAAGAATAAAGGTCTGTTCCAAATTAAATTTATAGCTGTCATTAATGTGTTTCCGTGGGAAAGGGAATAGAGTGTAAATGTGAAAGACTGTTTTCATAGCAGTCTAGACTTCTCTAATTGTCAGTGGCCCACACATCCCTGCAGTCCCATTCCTTGCCTTGTGCTGGCTTCGGTGCTTGTCAGACCTTTCCCTTAGTCATTTCTGTGCGTTGAGTCTCCAGAAAACTAACCTGAGAAAAGAGCAAATAATTTCCTGCTGACTTAGTGTGCTGAGTCCCCTGAGTCCAGGAGCTGCTGCAAGAGAGACAGAGCCATCAGGAGCTGCATAGCTGTTGCCAGAGTAATTTCAGATTGCTCAGGAACATAAACTCTTTGCTGAGCAATTTGCTTAACTTTAAACTGAAGTAATCCCACTAAGTGCTATGTGAAGTTCAGCTAACAAGCAACTCTTACGAAAAAGAACTGATACTATCTCAACCAGTAACCATCTTAGTTGCTAATGACAGTTGAGTTCATTTGTATGGCCTGCAGTCACTCTAATCTGATTTTTAAAATGCTTTCTTTAAGTTACTGCAGCCTTCTGGAAGCCACAAAAAAGCCACAGGCATAAATTATGAAAATTACTTTCAATACGCTTTTCCATAGCTACAATTCCAATTACATTGTGAAAAATGTATTAATTTGCTAGTAGCTAGTTCTTTCAATCCAGTCACCCCTCACAAATGTGAAAAGACTTAAAAGAAAGCAACATAACACATATAGTGTTTCTGATAGCTTTTTAATGTTGGTTCATATTTTGTTTGGAAGGAAGGTTTGCTGTATTTGAATTTTTCTTTACATTAGCATGTTGTTAAAATAATGTCTAATATTCCTATTATTCCCACTCAATAATATTTGACATTGGTAATAATTGCAGTTCTAACTCCTACTCATAAAATTCAAAATACTAATGTTGTTGTTAAAGCAGTCATACAATGTATCATAGATTGGTGCACAGGTAATTGGTTTCAGTTAGGAAGTATTTTAGCCTTTACTTCAGCACAAAGGTTACAACTCACACCACATTACCTGTCAGTGCAGTGAAAAGTGTGACAACTCATTGTACCTGCAGAATGAGAAGTATTTGTGCAATGTAAAACCTTTACAGTGGCTTGATGAGAACCCTAAAAGCTGTAATAGGAATAAAATGAATAATCAGAGCATTTGTCTAGCCCGATTGCATTTTTACTTTGCATCTAAATGTTGTGACTTAAAATCACCACCAGATGACAGTGTTCTAGAAGATTACGACCTTGCCTCTACAGAGTCATTGCCAGTATTCTAAGTGCAGAACTACACCAACAGCGGGATGAGAGTTTAAAAACATCCAGATCTGGCAATCGACAGAATCCAAAGTTTCTACATCAGCTGTGTAGTCCTTCTGTGTACAAAGGATGGGCTGCTCTAAGTAACTTGCTGGATATCAAATATTACATTTCTTTACTGTGTGGCTGACTTCATGGTTACTCATCAAACAGTCTATTTTCTGTTTATTTGTACATTCATATATTTACCTGTGGTGCCCAGATATTGGTCTGATCTTGGTGAAGGTGAAAATGAGCAAAAATATTCATTAATAGCCATTTGATTAAAGATAGTGGTTGACATGAAGGAAAAGTCAGATTTGTGAGTGTGCTCAAAATGCACAAGGCTATGAGAAGAGCAAGGGCAGCGTCTGAGAAAGCTGAAAGGTAGCCTAAAGGCGCAGTGGTTCAGACTGGCAAGGCAAGAGGAATTAATTCACTTCAGAGTGAAGGAAAACTGACAAGGGTTTCTGCTCTGCACCTTGGGAGGGAAAGGAAGCTCTCTGCTCTCGTGGGAAAGTTGTTAAAGATCACATTTCAGGCCACACACCCCTCTTTCCAAAAGTACAAAGTGCAATCTCAGGCATTGAAGACTACTAAGCAACTGCAGTAAACAGGCTCACTAGTTAGGACTGCAAAATCACTTGGGATTTATTCAGCTGAGAGACCATGAGCCATCTTTTTGAAAATGGGAATATAAAACACAGAGAGATTAAAAAGCAAGCGACAGGATTTGATCCTTAAAGTGCCTTACTCTCCTAAACCAAAAATCTTTATCTTATCACTACCTTGTTAAGTGGCATTTCCTTTCTGCTTTCTCTAGAGCATCAAAAACTTTCTCCTAACTTCTGTTTCACTTTAATTGTACTTTAAAAGTGCTGGATGCCACAACAAGGGAGTTAATTATACTATAAAACAGCAGATCCTTGTATCAACAGTGACGCTAGTCACAGGTTTGATTTTAAATTAGCTGGCAGCGGACTCCCATTTGAGTACTTTCATTCTTCTTTCTTTAATCACACTATTAAAAAACCCCACAAAACTACCAGCAAATCTATACAGGCAAGAACCTTCTAATAAAAAAATAACTTGCTCTTGAAGGCAGAGCTTCTTCACGGCAGAGGAGTGGGCTGGTTCCAAGAAGACCTGGGTTCTATTCCCAGCCCTCCCAGTGCCCTGCTTACCCACCCTGGGCAAACTATTTTGCATCTCAGTGCTTCTGTTGGTATTTTAATCAGGAGCAGTGATGCTACCCAATTTCCTGCAAACACATGGTTCCTTTTCCTCTTTGATTGCCCAACTGCTGACAGAAAGGTCAAAGGAATGACTGCTTATTTAGGTGCTTTTTAAGAATACTGAGGTACACATTCATAACACACCATTATCTCCTCACTGGGATTTTTCTGATTCTAGGATAATCTTTTCCCCTTAAGCACTGTCATTAAGAAACGGCAAATGATTTTGCTTAATCATTTTGAGTCAGCAGGGCTAGGAATACATGCAAAGATCTTGAGACACTGAGGCTATTCAGTTGGGAAGAGCTAAAAAACCTAATTTAATTTCTGTGATCCCTTTAGCTCAAGTATGGAGCATGTCAAACCACACCACTGGAGAGGCTACACCCAGCAGAATTCACTGCTGAGGAAAGGCACTGAGTCATAGCACGAGAGATTCTTAAAGAGGTTTACTGAATAACATTTGCAACCATCAAGGTAAGCATCTATTCCAAGGAGAATCAGGAAGTATTTTTTCCCTATTACAATACCTGTCATCAAGGGAAACATGCATTTTCCTTCTGAAGTATCAAATTTATGAAACTGATGGATGCAGAATACAGGCAACAGTGATTTAGGAGTTATTATACTACTTCCCTGCATCACAGTTCCTAGAATCTACAAAACAGGACAGACATTTTTGTTCTGTGATTATGCAAAGCCATCATGTATAAAAGCACAAAGACAATAGTTATATGTAGCTAGATCTACCAATTAGTGCTTGAATTCAGGACATATGAAGGTTATGAATGTAACAGATCTCTAAGAACACTCAACCAATCTCAGATTAGGAATGTGTCAGCATTTAAGATAATATCCTGATACTTTTATATTATCACTTGAGTACTGTCATACTCTACATTCCCTACTATTCTTACTTTTCAAATGTTTTGGATGGAAGTGTTTCTTATCCTCCTGAACTCCTTTTTCTACCTCCCAGGATTTACTGCAAGTTTTGCCACCCACTGAGCAGGGTAGAATAACTGGCTGAAGAGATGTGAGGGCTTTAGGCCTGAAATTCCTTTCATGTCTGACCTACTTCTCAATGACAGGCCCGCAGGGCACTTCTACATGAAGAAGAGTAACTCACCTTTCAGTTGAAAACAGTGAATACTTCATCACTTCTGCTAAACTACTACAGGAGTAGAGTTATTCAATATTGATTTGCATCCATTATATCTGGCTTTCTTGAAGTCCTTTAGAAACAAACACTGGTAGGTCTGATGGTTTGCCCATTAAACAAAGACAAGTCATTTTACAGGTGAGTAAAGCAAGTTCTGGAAAACTCAAGATACTGCACAGCAACTTGGTAGTGGATATGGGATTGAAACATGGACCATTTGATACTGTTCCCAGATTTATCACTTAAAATATTTTTAACCCTGTTGTCTAGAAGATATCCTTACTTAACTGTGTACACACATAATGAAAAGAGATGCTCCCCTTGTTGTATTTTCATGCTATTTCATTGCCTCTAAGAGCTCACCTATATGTAGGGATGACATGCTGGCATGCCTCCCTTCTCTTATCCCCCCTTGTTGGCAAAGAAGTACTGCCAATGCAGAATCTTGAGATGCGAAGCACTTCTTTGGCTAGAAAAAAACTACTATTTAAAAGGAAGCAATTGCCAAACTGCTCAAAATGCTCCAGCCATGTGATTTTGCATCTTCAACATGCACTATTTAAAATTAAACTCTAATTCTAATCATCAAATTGTTCTCTCTCAGACTTTGCTCACCTTATTTTGTCACTTTGATTCCACACTCCTTTCTCACACTAAGTTTTTCCCTACTTATTCTGAAAAGGCCAGAGACATTGGGTTTGGCTAAGGTACAGCTCACAGCAGTTATGTTATATTATTAATATAGCATATACCTTATTGATTTACTAATATAAAATGTTCTTTACTGCATTTGTAATATAAATTATTCCTTCTGGAATTTTTAATATAAAATATTTCTTATTGATGAGTGTATCTATTAAAATGGATCACTTAACTTCTAAATGGCAAAATACTGGTTTTCCAGCTAATCAAACTAAACTCTGATGCCTGTAACTGAAGTATTACAATGTCACATTTACAGAGGAAAAAAACACTTAAAAAAAAACTATCACCACAAAACAGTGAGAAGCCTTCAGACAAGTGTTTCCTCTGGTAATTTGCTTCAATCCACCTGGGCTTTCCCGTGGCTCTGAAAGAGGAGGGGGTGTTAACCTAAAGGTTGCAATTGTGCAGTACCATTTCAAGTAAACACAGTATGAACTATTATATCAAGAAAAACTAAGCTGACCTCAACTTGTCCTCCAGCACCTGAAAATTCACCTGTGGGAGAGAACACAGAAGAACTGCCGAGTTGATGGGGTCTGTCTCGGTATTAAACTGCATTCAGTGTTTTTGGGTCACAGAGATGTCATCATCTGGAAGTTCAGCTCTAGAAAGATACCAGCAATTTTCCAAGTGTTTTTGGTACTACAACATGAAGCAAACTAGCTTGTCATAAAAAGAGCAAGAGAACCATGACATTTATTACTTTGTCTGGTTAAATGAAAGGATTTCAGACAATTTGATTATCATTTCCAAACCTGCCAGGTCCTTCTTATGAAACCAGGAGCCATATTGTGAGCTTCTTATTCTGATTTAGCAGCAGTTTGCATGCAACTGAAGAAACTCAGAGTTACGATGAAAGTCACTGTTCATTAAAGAATTTACAGTATGATTTTTACTTCGGGAATCTTTTATATCAAACACATGTGATGATGCTTATTCACAGAAGTGCTACACTGAATTACTTACCAGAGATGAAGGCCAGACCATGCGCTCACGCAGAGGAGCCTGCTGTGGAGACTTGGGTCAGAATACATCAAGCTCACAGAAACACTGAGATGTAATTCTATTCCCTACCAGTAATGACTAGAATAGAGACATGTTCTTTAGTCTTTGATTTCCAAGCATAAAGTGTCATGTATTGTTCTTCTATTATCGTACCTTATTCAGTTCATCCCTGTAACTATCCAAAATAGAAATAAATGTTATTTTTACATCATGTAGCTCCCTAGACCTCTGTTCAACTCATTCTTCAGTATAAACTGACACAATTCAAAACACCAAAAATCTTGCAGTTTGCACACCAAGAGAAAAAGCCCATTATGATCAGAAAAAGTATCACAAACAGTTAAAATTTCATAATTACACTATAAATATGCACACAGATACTTGGAAGGAAGGCATAACTTCCTTCTGGCTCTGTTCAGATACTGTAAGAAAGATAACTCTACACTTGCTGTCACAATGCATTAACCATCATCATGCTATTACATAACTCCTTTCAAAGAGTTTGCACTGAAAATGTTTCCTGCAGTATTTTCTCCTCTTCCTCCATGTACTAAAAATTGCTTTAAGTTAATCTAATTAAGCACAATATGAAGGTTCATACATTCATTAATTTATTTTTTGAAATATTTTTCTAGATATTTGATTCTTTATAGCCCGCTGGTCCACACTTTTGCTAGCCCATTAGGGACAATACTAAGCAAGTAACAGCAGGTAACATCAAATTTTGTTCTTGCCAACCTCTGTTACAACCTTTTAATATCCAAAAGTCTCACTGGGTAATATTCTGCTCACAAGCCATGTGGGGCTTGGGGTCTTCTGGTGTAGTCCATTTAGCATGTGCTCAAGCAGAAGCCACACAGGAAGGTTATGTACAGGAAGATGACTGTGGACTATTATGCAGTAACAATCCACTGTGAGTGAGGAGCTTTAGCTTCTGTGGTGTTGGTAATCTAGAGTGCACACTGCATTTTTATAAAACATTCTCTTGCTGCCATCAGCTTACATGCTGCAAAACAGCCACGAAAGCTATCAAGCAGTTTTGGAAGTGACTTCTCTTAAGCAGCCTGAAATACTTCAGAATCATGGTGGTACTTCTCTGGAGTTCAAAGGAGAAATTGCTGCTTCAGGAGAATACCTAGTCTCCAAAACCAAAGCTGAGAAAGCAGGTAACAGACAGGTAAACAGAGTGGTGGCTCGACATGAGCCTCAGAGCAAGGAGAACAAATAGGTGGTAGACTGCAAACACAATCCAGAGCAGAGAGATGAGTACATGAACAGTCTTCAAATCACTTTGACCAAAAGCGAATAAAATTTCTGAATTTTAAGTTTTGCACTTTTTGAATGCAGGTTGTTGGGTTTTTTTAACTGATTTACATACAAACAGATCCAGTTGCATCATTCACGCAGAGGCCCCCAAGAAGACAAAAGCAGAAAGGATCAAGTCAAAAGCTTTGTTCTACGGTGCAAAGGAAGTAACGGAGGGGGAGAGAGTTCCCTTATGCTTATTTGATAAGATTACCACTGCAGACAGGAAATTTAACTCCTATGAAACAAACTCCATTAATGACAACTAGTAATTTTACTTCTAGTTAGTGAAACTGATTTCATTTTTGCTGTAGTGGAAGAAATTTGTTGCTTTGTTAATTTAGTCTAACACTAAGATTGCTCAAAGATAAAATACTGAAAGCATAGAAAACTGAGGTTTGCCTCCAATGTTTCCAGAGAAGATGATTTTTAGGAGGGGAATGAGAAGAATGTAAATACTGAATACACTTAAAAGGCTTGCTGACTAAAATGAAATGCTTTCTTTAAGAATGAGAAACGTATCAGGTACATTAGTCAACACAGAAAATATTTCTAGTTTTTAAATCAAAACCAATAAATGTTTGCTTTTTAACATCATCTTACTGACTGAGCTATCTTAAATATTTTTGGGTTTTGACATATTTGGAAGTAGAGGAAAGAATAAATACTGAAAATATAAAATATTAACAGAAATTGAAACCTGGGACTCAGAATCAGACCTCACAGTGCTCATACAGAAGAGACAAAGGATCAGAAAATGGCATCACTGTAGAGATAACGGCTCGGTACTGAGGAATGAGAGCAGTGGTACTGCCTGACAGTATCAGGTCTCGAGTACACCAGTGCCATAACCTTCACATCTTTGTGATCCTGACCTTCCCAGGGCTTCTATTATAGCAACCTGCAGCAAGCACCTACTCACTGCCAGCAAGAGGCTGCCAACAGCAGCAGCTTTCAGCAGCTGATCAGGGATAACAGCTTATACTTTTGAACCTACTTCTCTCCCTTCTTACCTTTACTATACCCCTGCAAGCTCCACTCCTTTCCTCTGCGCTAACCAAGAGTGTTCTCAGTCCTGGGTTTCAGCCAGCTGCCTGGCTTAGGGTGGAGAGCAGCTGGTCCCCAGGTGGCCAGCTGGCAATGGCATTGTCCCCTCGCACTCGCTGCTGGGGCACCGGGCAGCCCACGCTGCCTCCCCTACCACCAGCTGCTGACCTTGTACAGACTTAGCACCGTGCCAGCCCCGGGCTGGCGTCAGAGCGGCGGGCTGAGCGCTGGCCTTACTTCCCAGGCTGGATGTTGGGCTCTAAACTTTTATTTGGCATTATCAAGGGAATGATTTCAAATTAAAAGCCTGTGGATTTTTTTTTTACAAAATCTCCAAGCAAAACTCTCACAATTTCTCATCTTAGCCTAGCATAGTTAAGGGCAGATGTAAAATCGTTCTGTTCAGTTTGCCCTTTAACCTTATATTAAGTTGCCAAAAATAGAGCCAGCAAGTAAAATAACTTCACGTAAGAAAAGCTTGTATCAATTTCAGTTTATCTATATGTACTGATATGTGTATTGATTACTTTGTGTGATATAACTAGTAGTTTACAGTGTCTTCCTTACCAGTTTTTTTTCTTGATCCAAATAATTTCTGGGGTAGCATTTTACAAAACATCTCTCAGTAGCCTTTCTGGATGACTCTCCTTTAAATCTGACAAAGATGAACAAGTACAAGCCTCAAACAGCTAATTTGAAATAAGATCATTTTTACCACTTTTCCTCATCCAAAATTAGTTTTTTGTTTTGTTTTGTTTTCTCCATGTGAGAAAAAGGTGTCCATGTTTTAACAGTAACAACATAATACAGTTAGCAGCCACTTTTTTCTAGTTCTAGGTTATATTCCAGACATTACTTCTACACTTATTGATGACAAATAGTAAGAAACACGACTATTATGTTTTTTCAAGCAACCAAATTTTAGCTGCATCAACCTGTATTTTTATGTTTAGACAGCAGTTATCATGCTACTGGTTGTGTTTGGTGCCATCTTTTATAGGCAACCCAGCCAAATGTCCTCTCCGTAACACACAAAAGTAGACAAATGGAGATGCAGAGCTGGTTGTTCTAAAAATGAACATGGTTGTCTTGCTTACCAGGAATTGGGAACCGTGGTATTTCCCTCAGGAAACAGGCGAAGCTTGAAAAGTCAGCATACATCTTACTTGTGCTGGTCTGGTGACTATTTAAATTTCTTCTCAAAGGTTTTGAAGTAAAGCAGACACGGAGAGTTAGGAGAATACCGTGACATTTTCAGTGAAGGAGTAACCTAACAGCATGAAATGGTTATTTAAAGATAATTGCTTGACATCAGACACTGTAACCTGTTTGAGATTTCATTTAGCCTGGCTTTAATATTCAGTTTATTAGTACACAATGTTCTGTTTTATACATATTGCATGTACGTGCATTTTATGTGTATAAACAAAAGTTATAATTTCTGTTGGTGATTTAAAGGATTCTTAAATTGCTGGATTAATGTATTCCATTTCCATTAATAAATACTAAAAGTATTTGGTTTCAGCCTTAATTAAAGAATCTGATGTCTGTAACAAAGTAGCAAAATTAAGTTGTTGCATAAAAGCTTAAGGTGTGGTTCAAAGTATAGCTTTGCTCTGAAATACTACTGTAAAAACAGTATAAAAAAAATCTGTGTTTGTTGTGCCTTGGTTCTGACACCAGATATGCTTTGCGTAGTTGAGAGTTTGGGGCTTTTTGGTTTGCTCTCCCCCTCCTCCTCAAATTGCCAGGCCCACAAACCCATCCTCAGCTCCTGTAGTCACCCACCGTTATTTCTTGCTTATGTTTCACTTCCTGTAACAAATGTCCTCCCTGCCAAACAGTGACCTCAGTACAGTTGTGTAATCCTGTTTTTTTTTAAAAGTGATGCCCTTGGTGACACCTGTGCAAGCCGAGCTGAGTTGTGTAAGTAGCTGGATGCTAATAAAACAAGTCTGCACAAGAAACTGCAACCCAGTTCGTGTGTGCTCTCTCCCTTTTTTTTAGCTGAGCTGTTCGGAACAGTTAATAAGTGTACAAAATACTCAGGCATGAATCATCACAAAAGTTACTCGATCTCCTTTTGAATGCTACAGAAACGTTGAGCAACACTGCCTTGTCACTCTTCAGAATTAAATCATGCCTGGAAGTAGAACTGCCCCGCATATATCTGGAGTGACATCTGCTTGCTTTCATACTGCTGTTACATTTGCTCAGCCTAGGAACAGTAGAAGACAGAGTCTTTCTCTTGCGTCATCTATAGCTTTGTTTATTCTGCTTCAATCAGTTTGACTTTTGTAGTTCCAGGAGTCTCACGGAGTTGTGTAGGTATCACACGTAGGTGTAAATCAGGACGTCCCTTAATGATCATCATTATTTGCATGATCATCTTAAAAACTCCTGAGAAGACAGAAACAAACCTTAGAAATTGCACATTATCTTTTCTTGCTCATGTACCAAATGCAGAATTCTATAAAGTTTTTTTAGATTGGAACTGCACATTCCATACAGAAACATAAAAACTTGCTTCTAGGTCACAAAGGCTGAGCTGCCCTAACTCTCAGAAGATTCAACATGAAGTATACATAGAGATCAATTTGCTAAAAAATCTAAGTAACCCAATGTTCGAGCTCTAAAATGCAGTACATTTAAAGGTAAATTAAACTAAATTAAATTGATAATAAATTTGTTTAAATATTTTCAAATTATATATCCACTTTGCAGCTTGGCCAGTGTTACAATTAGACATTTGGGATCCTCTGGTAGCTTCACTCTCTAGTTGAATCCATAAACTGTCGTAAGACAGACTGAAAAGGGATATGCTGTATTAGAATCCTGTATAAAGTAAATTATTAAATTAAAGACAAAAGTCAACAGGTTTGACTTAACAGACAAGCAAGACATGGTTTCAACTGTTTAATTTTAATGAATTAAGTATTACCAATATTCCTGTGAATTTTTCACATTTTCTTCTTCCTCATTGTTTTGTGCTTGAATTCTATTAGCATAGCATTTCTCTAAAATGTTAAGAATAAGAACTTACCTTTTTCTTTTTTTTTTTTTTTTTTTTTAGGACTATCATACTACACAAATGAAATTTCAAGCATTGGAGCTACTACTATCAGCTCTAATCATGACTTGGCAAAGCTGTTCTTCCTCTAGATCTTAGGTGCATGTACAATATGGGCAAATATTACTTAATTCCCAGCCTTCCAAAACTTGCACATATGCTGATTTTCAGTTCAATAAATGGAAATATTAAACCTAACCTGCTTAATTTGAACAGTCTGTTTCTCACAGGAGTGCTGAGCACCCATAGCTGCCATTGACTGAAGTGGCAGTATTTCCTCAGGAGCTTTAAAAAAACTGGACCGAAAGTGAAGATGATTAAGTCTATAAAGAAGGTATAAAGTTACCACTGACTAGCTTCTGGGAGCAATACACATATCTGACAATTTCTAACATAAAGTGCAGTACAGAGCCTGGCATCTAAAGTTTAAATTTCAGTGTCCTCTTGCTTCTCCAGTTTAACGAAGGAAGCATCCACCTTCACCTTCAAACAATGATGCAAACTAACATCAGACAACCACCACCAGAGGAGTGCACTGAAGCAGCAAGCAGCAGCGTGCACCACAGGGGCTCAACACTAATGGAAAAGAAGCATCTCTCTCAATTTGGCTTTCAGTTATTCCATTTGCTTGTTTTTTAAATACATTAGACAGAGGGTCAACCTTGTTGCTGCAGAAAATGAGATGAAGGCTCAGTGGAAGCTATTTTTGTTACATCGAGAATCTGTGCACTTGATTTTGAATATTTTAAGAGTGGTTCCTTCAGGCAGGAAGCAAAAATAAGAGAGTGTTTTCTTTTTTATTATATTTTCTAAAGAAGACAAAAAAATCATAGTATAACTAAGACATAGTAACAAGTCTTAGTTATATTAGTAATTTGTTCACCTTGACATACATGGTGGCAACACTGTAGTAGGTGAAGATAATTTGGGTTGTGGGGATATCGGGCACAGGAGAGTTCTGATAAATGTCCATTTGATTTCAGCATGTTACAAAAACTAAATGTATTGAAAAGTCACATTTAAATTTTACATTCTAATGATGTTTCTACATAAAAATACATAACTGGCATCAGAAAAATTACTAAGAAAAACATATGAGTACATACTAAAGTTCCATGTGTTTACTGACTTATGCTTAATATAGACAGTTAGTTCTGCAAAGAGTGAGGTGATTTCCTCCAAGTGGCTTGTGTGTCATCAGTAAAACCAAGCAGCATTTACACATCCTCTTTTTGAGGATATGTAACGCACAAAGAATAGATTATGACTGCAGATTGAATTTTCAACAATGATATTTAGCATAGGAAATTGTAGATATTTCTATATATATTTCAAACAGAACATAAAGACATCTGTCAGTCCTGTAAGGATGATGACAGGATCTCCAGTTGGTTTTACAATGGAATAATAATGAAAAGCTCTATATGAAAATTAAATATACTGCTACATACAATATAAAAAATCTTCAAAATTTAAGATAAAACTTTAATTTTTAAATTATTTTTTTTCAGAATATAGCTTCACTTTCACAATATAGGTTCGCTTTCTTAAAAAATAGTTTCTTAAACTCTTACTCCACAAACCTTGTTATGGTGTTTCATAATTCTTCCACATCTAAATGTGATCGATCAGACTAATGCCAGTATCTTCCCCTTATTTCTTATTTAACAAGCTGATCTTTGGACACTGTTCAGAGCACCCTAGTGCTTAAAATGTTACGGTATAAAAATGGATACTAATCTAACACACACTAAACAAAAAATGCAATATTCTAGTGCTTACCTTATTTCTAAACGATTTAGAAAAACCCAAACCAACAAAAACAAACAAACAAAAAAGATCCCCAAACCCAAACAAAATGACCAAAAGTGTGAAAATAAGTATCTAGAAAGTGGAAAGCATTCTGTTTTCAATTGTTTGGCCAATTAATAAATCTGTGTTAGAACAGATGTGTTCTACAAAAGACTGCATTTACTTGGAAATGTAGATTTCTGGGAAAACACTGGAATATAAAATTTTCATTTAGCCCTACCCACAGCTATTCAGCAGACAGTCTAACCCTTTCCCTGCAGTAGATCTGAACCAGAAGATCTCATTGCAATTCTACTGCTGGAGATCACTGAAAAGATTTGTGGGTGTTAATCCTCATCAAAATGCATTGTATGTGCATAACTCCTACTGTGCCCTACAGATTTTTGCACTACCAAAAGTAAGTGAGGTGAAGAGAAAAACTGAATCTCACAGGTTCTGCAGGTACCTAGCACCACCTGAAACCTTCCAGTCTATATTAACCCCTGTTATAGATATATAATATCTACCTATCTAGATATATAGAACAGCTGTGAATTGTGCACCTCCCCACAACAGACAGGAATTTTAAATGCTTGGCTTTTTTCCACCTGGTAAATGTCACATGTATGCAGAAACCTTAGAGGAAGCCTGATAATAGTCCCTCAGTACTCCAATGAATTCTACAAAAAAAAAAAAAAAGAATTTTGTGATTGTTCAGCATACAGTCTACATTCATTCTGCCTTATAACTATTTAATACATTCTCTTAAAAGTCTTAAATTGTTTCCCATCATTTACACCGAAGTCATGCAACCCTTTGCTTATTGATTTGAATGTAACTGAAAATCAACATTACTTTATATAACGATAAGTGCTTCAACAGAGCTGGTACTGAATCATTTCAAAGATCTTTTGACTGTGCCACAGGATTACTCGTTCTTTTGCTCTATTTACTTTTCCAGTAATTAAATATATATTTTATTAGTCTACTTACTGAATTATGAACTGCCCAATGTCTCTCTATAAGTCTTTTACATTTAACTTACAGCAGAAATTGTCTGATTGCTATGGTTCCCCAGATCTTGAATTTTGTAGATATACTTTGGCTCCTAATTTCCTAGTTAAAAAATGGGCGCAGAGATCACATGCAAAAGGTCCTCCAGGGAAGGCAATGCATTGGTTTTGTCTTCTTTTCCTCTTGATTTTTTTAGAAACGTATGACTGTTGAGATTGAAAACAGCTATTTGATATATTTTAGTGTCTGTGTATCTGATGACAGAAATGTATCTTTAGCAGAAATTAAACTCTTAACATAAGGTGGGGGAGGACAGGACTGAAAGGGCCTGGCAGAAGCCTCGTGTGAGCACACCCCATAACTGCTTTGAAAAACAAAACAAACAAGCAAGCAAAAGTTGCTCCCTGCGTTATGGAAGGGGTTTGCACCTACTTTACAGCACAGCCACACAAAGTTGATTTCCCATCTGTCACAAGGGAGTAGTGTAACACCCCTTCTGTGGGGAGAGAGGGAGCGAGTGCTTCCTAACAACACTGGGAATCTCCAAAAGAGGATCACTACAGCTGGACAAAAAGCGTGTTCAGTTGTGCCAAATGAACTGTTGAGTCATGGTATCTGAACTGAGGAGATGGAAACTACGGGAAAGAAAGGGGGCAAAATGGGAAGGAGAGAAAGAAGTGGATAGAGGCGGTCAGAACTTCTTAAAATGCTGTGTTAAACAAATCAGTTTCCATTAGTAAACCAATCTACTGATTAAATTAATAGTTGGAAGTTATTCTTTCCGGGGGGCAGGGGAATAGTGATAAGAGAAGAAGAATAGGGAGGACACAGAAGGGAAAAATACACGGAATGACATCAGGGATTAAGTTAGACTATAACTTTACATGTATGCCATCATTATTGCATTCTTACCCAGCAGCTGCAATAATCACGAAACAAAAGCTTCTGGGAAGACTGGAAACACTGAAGAGAGGGACAAAAAAAGAAGATATTCAAAACTGCTCAACTAGCAAACATTACACAGAACACATTTCTCTCTCATCAAGGCTGTTTCAGTGACAAATCTCTTTAAAAATATACAAATTACTACAGGAAGCTGACATTGTTAAAAGTGTTCCATACAACTGACTGTATTACAGATTCATCCTAAATATACTTTCTTAGGTGACCATCACTCAAAAAAGAACTAAGATTTCACCCATGGAATGCCTCAGTTGAGCAGAGCCGTTTTAGAGAGATTTGCAGAGGAAAGGCAAACAAGAGAGTAAATCAGCAGATTCACTTACGTGTGAGAGAACTCTATACTAACCTACCTAAAGACAACAGTGAAGAGAAAATATATTTGAAGGCAGATCCAGTGATACTTCATTAACTAATTAATTTATTTTTAGCAGAAACTTAGCAAGTTTTATAGGAGTTTCAGTAAGAATTTGTTCATAAATAATTGTATATTTTGTTGGTGCAGCCATTTCACAGCAAAAGTTCAAACATAACTTTCATTTTTGGGCTTCTAATTCAAGGTTTATAATGAAGCTGCATTTAACTTGACTGTTTAACGACTCATTAACGATGCTGAACTCAGAAGTGCTGCTGTGGCATCCCGTACCAGTACCACTGCCTGGAGTAACTGCACTGTGCACCGCTTTTCAGTCAAGTAAACAATTGCTCTTTCAAGCCACAAGAATGCATGTGTGCGCTCAAGGAGACAGGCATTTTGCTGCATCATTAAAGAAAAATGCACAGCCTATGATATCACAGACTAAACGCATGCAAATGCCAATGCTCCATGGGAGAAAAATGTACAAACATTGAAAACATCTTTCCCCTTCACATAGCAATATATTAAGAGAGAATCATCCTGCACAGACCTAGGATTATAGAATCATAGAATCATTATGGTTGGAAGGGACCTCCAGGGGCATCAAGTCCAACCTTTATCCCATCATATTCCTAACCATTAGACCATCAGACCATGGCCTCAAGTGCCTCATCAACCCGTTCTTTGAACACCCCCAGGGGCGGTGACTCCACCACCTCCCTGGGCAGCCCATTCCAGTGCCCAACCACCCTCTCAGTAAAGAACTTCTTCCTAAATTATCCCACATTGACGAAGATTCCACACAAACCCTCTACTCAAGAGGGAACAAAAGACTTCTCCCATCAGCTAGACCAAACCAAAATGACCAGAGATGTTTTTAACGAAGACTCATCATAAAGCCCAGGAAATCAGCAGGTGAGTCCTTCTGCAAGAATAAACTTAAAATCAAGATACAGGTTTTGAGTTAATACTTTTTTTGGGTCTTTCCTACTGATGTGCCATGAAAAACTTTCTACTGCATCTCCCTGCAGTGAGATCATCAGCTGTTCCTACAGAAATTAACGTGATGTTAAAAATAAGCACGGTGAGGCTATGCTGTAGGATCAGCTCAGGAGACTGAGACAGTGTAGGGTTTCTCAAACAAGAAACCAAAGTTGTTTTGTCTACTGTAGTAATTTAATTCACTTCCACGTCCCCCTCTCTCTACTCTATGCACATCCACTTGAGCTTATTTTAGCAAGACAACATTTGACCTCTGCCAAGGGCTCTGCTGAGTGTTCTTGACTCCTACCCCAGGCTTGGCGCTGTAACAGTGCTTTTTCACTCCCGTGAGATTCCCAACACCCGAGATGCCACCTCCCCAGACCTCCCACCATCTCTGTGCTCTTGCAGCCACCCTGTGCTCACTGACAGGGCTGTTGAGAAGAATGACTGCAGATCTGACCCCCAGCCTGCTCCACAGCAGTCTCACCAGCACTTCCATCCGCATCAGCTGGCTCTTTATGTATAAACTGAAACACATTTAACGCTTTCTCTCTTCCATAGGGTATCCTTTGCAGCTCTGTGCTTGGTTTTATTTAAAATCCGGCGGTACAGCAGCCCAGCAGGTTCAGGACAACACAAGATCAGGTGTGAATGCTCGCAGAGGGTTTTTTACCCACGAACCCCGCCCGGCGCCCATCCAGGTCCATCCCCCGCAGCCGCTGAGCCGCTGCCGGGCGGGCAGGGAGGGAGCCGGGCGGGCAGGGGGGGAGGGACCTGGGCGGACACGGAGGGAGCCGGGCGGATACGGAGGGAGCCGGGCGGTCGCTCGGGCCCGGCCGCAGCCGGAGGCGGTCGCGCTGCGGTTCCTCAGAGGTGGCCGGGGCCGCCGGTCGGTAAAAACCAACCTCAGCTCCAACCGCGCAGCAAACACAAGGGAGCAGGCGGCTGACCTTACCTCTCCCCGCCCGGGCGGTGACTCA
>VZRW01001595.1:622852-699829 GCA_013398125.1 Aegotheles bennettii
GGGTGCAAGTTGGAGCACAGGAGGTTCCAGGTGAACATCAGGAAGAACTTTTTCACTGTGAGAGTGCCAGAGCACTGGAACAGGCTGCCCAGAGAGGCTGTGGAGTCTCCTTCTCTGGAGACATTCAAACCCCGACTGGATGTGTTCCTGTGTGACCTGCTCTAGGTTGTCCTGCTCTGGCAGGGGGGTTGGACTAGATGATCTTTCGAGGTCCTTTCCAACTCCTGACATTCTGTGATTCTGTGTGATTCTGTGAATGAAAATTCTAAATGAGTCCTTAAAACTATTGCACGAAACCCTATTTATTTCCCCCTCTCAATCCCTTGTTGGGTCACGGTCACCCTGTGATCACACAGCTCCTTTTCTTTCTCAGGTGCCTTCGTGCCTGTGGACAGACATCCCAATTCATTGGGATGTTCCATTCCAAGAGCCTGCCCTTGTTTAGGGGCATTCTTCTGGAATTTTATGTCTCTTAGCAAACAAGACACAGTGTGTGTCTAACAAACAAGTGTCTGGAAGACACGTTAGTCTTGCATAATTTTAACTCAAGTAATGTATTTTTATGCTATGCCATTTATTTCTGTCTCCTTTAGAGTTTGCTTTGACAAAGCACTGAAAATTAAACAAATAAGATTGTGATTTCCAAAGTGAATCTTTCTGCTCCTTAAATACGAATGCTGCTTCTGCTGTTTTGCAGCAATAATACCTCTGCCTTGTTCGTAGCTTTGTGTTGCTAGAGCTGCAGTTCCGTGAGACAGTTCTTTAAAATTGCTGGGTTGGTTTCCCACTGTTCTTCCGAGTACGTTAACTTTGAGAACTTTGCTTTAATTGTGGGTGTGGTAGTTTCCATACCTTCACTCGTGAGCAATATTCATTTGTTGAAGTGAAGAACAAGTGTTCAGTTAACTTATGAAGCATGTTTAGATTCTTTAATTTCAATTCCATCATCATTGCACAGCACTCCTGCTTCTTGGATCTTTCTTTTTAGTTAGATACTTGAAAAGCTTTTGCTCTTTTTAGTAGATTTCACAAGTATATTTTTAGTGTATTTAATATTTGTGGCACTGTCAAAAATCAAAATGAGTCACTAATGTTTGTGTTTTATCAGCAACCTGTGATTGGTTTGCTGGTGAGGAATGTTGGGGTTTTTTTCTCCTACTTCTTACATTCATCCTCCTTATTTATTAATGTGCTTCTAACTTGATTTGCCCGAGGAGCTTTCATTCAGATTCTTTTATGTTTTTAGACCGTTTGATTTCAAGAAATTCCAGCCTTCCTCTGTGCTAATGTTCCCGTCTCTCACTGGCTTAATTGCCTTTTTGTTCTTGTAAAATTAGCCACAAGGCTAAATTTAGCCACTAATTTAAATTGAATCAACTTGTAACTGAAGTTGATCACGCAGACTATTACTGTCTATTCTATAAGATCTTTGGGTTTTGTTGAGAAAATGCTTAGTGCTATGTCTTTGTTAAGAGACAGATAAAATTCTGTAACAAACCTAGGTATTTATGTACTCTAATACTGTGAAATTACATTCAGATTATATTTTATAATGAACAACTTCCTGTTAGCGTTTATCTGTCTTATCACATGTCAGAGACACCTATTTCCAGCAGCAGGGGCTGTTAGGAGTATTGCAGTGTTCTGTAGAAGCTCCTTTATTTATGGTCCACTCAATTAAAGATGTATAGCAGATAAAACCACGAACTTTGCAAGTGGACAGCTGAAACTGCAAGAAACTGGGTATTATGGACAAAAGGTGCAACCCTTTTCCAGGATTAAAAGCATTTGCTACTTTAAAGATATAAACTGCTATTTTTGTGGCTTTGGAGTTGAAATGCAGGTCCTGCTGGCTTCCATTCCATGATTAATTAGGAAACTATGAGGCTGGTTCTGACAGCTAGTGGTTCTAGAGAAGAGCTGCTCTTTTCTCTTGCGGATCAAATATACAGAGCTTGTTTCTACACAGGTGAATTTTAATTATCTCGTGGTCTTTCTTGAAAGAGAAAAGGAGGGTTTCAGTCTGTATATTTATAGCCTGTTAACACTGTAGTATCTGAATGCCTTGTGTGGGTGCAATGCCAAATACACTGGCACAGACCCAGGTGTCAGAACAGGTGGTGCCATTGAAGGTGAGTGATAGGGCCTTAAACTGTAGTGTAGCTCCTGTTTTACATAAGGCAGGTCACACCTTTTTCTGGGAAGCACAAAGAAACAAAGAAAACCTTTAGTCAGAAGTTGATAGGAAAAAGAGCAGACAGCAAAGACTTGGGGAAGAGAAAATTTCTATGGGTGTGAAGTGAAGACAAACGAGAGAGGGAACTTGAAGAATTTCCTTATGGTTCTTCTGGTTTGTTTGGGGACTTCAGACACTTCCTGTCGTATTTCATTCAAACAAACCTGATGTCACTTCATAGGTCATGTAATACAACATGTAACCCAGCCTACGTTAAGAAATAAACATGTAATAGATGTGACTCAGGAATTCTGAACTGTAATTGCAGCAGATTATAATGTACTTTCCTTTTATTATCTTTTATAGTTTAGGAAGGCCAGTGAAACTAACTGGTTTTGTGTGGTGGTGTTTTGGTTTTGGGTTCTCTTTAGCTGTTGTCTGTGAAAATTCTAATGTTACAGCATATATTAAGTTCTTTACAACATGCAGGAAAGTATTTTTTTTTCTGTAATTAGCAAGTTATGGAAGTGAAGCACCTGAGAAATATTTCTGCATGCATGTGAAATATTTGGCACCTTATATTTTTCCAAGAAGTACCATCATGATACATTTGGTATTAGACTAATGAATCTATTAGCAATAGAACTAGATCTCTTTAGTGCTGAACTGTATATAACAAGACAGGAGATACTGACACACATCAGCTCAGAAGTTACATGGAATGGAAGAAATTGTAAAACATCTTATTAAGAAAGCTTATATTGAGGTTTAGTTTCAAAGGTGGCAACAATAATAACTAGAGAATAATATAATCTCATATTTTGGAAGGAACCTCTGGAGGTCAGCCCTTGCCCAAAGCTTGGTCAATTAGAGTGGGCTTCAGAGCTTTGTCTGGTCAAGCTTTGAATATCTTCAGGGCTGGACTTTTCCCAGCCCCTCTAGGCCAGTGTTTAACTACCTACCCTCTGTTCTTCAGCTCTAGGGTCCTCTATTTGCATGTGATTCCTGTTGGAGATGTGGGTGCTCTAGGTTTGTGTGTACCTATGCTGTTCCCTAATGCACGTCAGTGAGAGGGCACCTCACAAGCTTGTATCCATGCACCTAAGGGTGGGTTCTCCTCCCTTGCTGCACCTTGTCCTGACTGCATGCTGGCTGGAGTGTAGGACCTTGCATCCTTCAGGAGCAGTGCTGCCCTGTCTGACCTGGGCAGGTGACTTCTGGCAGTGTCAAGACAAGTATTGCCTGCTGCAGTTTCCTCTCCAAGGCCTCTCATTTTTTCATATTTTTTATATCTTCATATTTTTTTATACCTCTTTTCAAGAGGACACTTATTTCAAACATTTCCTTGTCATTCTCTAGTTACTGTTTAATCTAAATGATGATCCTCTTGCTCTTAAGCATGACAAGTTTTGAGCAAATATCCTGCCAGACAATTTTGCATTTTTGATTAACACACACAAATTCCTGTTCTCACATCTGTTACTATCCAGACCTTTTTGCCAAGGCTGTGCCTTGCAAGCACCCCACTTCATCTCCTGCACAACCAAGCAATAGCTCCACAGTGTCCTTAGTCTGCCTTTCATTCCTGATGTCCCTATAGCAGCCTTTCATTTGGTCCCTATCAGCCTTCACTGGTTTTGACTTCAGCTGAACTTTGGGTTTCCTTACTCCTCCTTGTAGGCAAAAGCAACATCTCTGTATACCTTCTAGGTCACCTATCCCTGCTTCCTTTTTTTTTTTGTTTTGGGCTCAGTCAGGAGTTCTGTGCTCATCCTAGGTGAGACGCATGGCAGATGGCTGGAAGGGATGCCACACTTGCCTTCCTCTACAGTGACTTTGTCACAATCATGCTACAGTGAGACTAAGTGCTTTTTGCTCATTTAAAGAATCAGCATCTAATTTTTCAAAATTCACTGCTCTGTATACATTAGTACTTACTGTCAGTCTGAACATAGCTGTATTAAAAATAGCTGCATAACCTATCACATTCAATTCCCCAAATCAATCTGCCAGTTAAGGGACTCTCACTGTATTAACAAACCAAAGTTAGTTGTCTATTAGAAGCTGTATGTTGTTTAAAGGATGTCCACAAATGCAGTTCAAGCTTGTGGTATGTGCAGTTACTCTGCAGTTTTTACACATGTCAAATATTTAGTTAAAAAATACAACCCTTAACATACAAATTAAAAGCATTTCATTTTGTGCTTAGTGACATTTTTTAGTAGATAGGTTTGAGTTACTTTGCTTCTATCAACTGAATCTATTGTAATAACATGATTTCCTGATTTATTTTTTTCTTTTTGCTTGTGAAAAACTTCTGTAGTAGGGGAGTACTGTTTATGTGCTGATGCAACTTCTACTTCGTGCCCTATCTGCTTTTCTTATTTGAACACAGCCAGTAAGAATTACTGAAAAAGGATGCAGGTTTTTGGAGGCATTTCTTCTGAACGTGGGCAGCAACCTGTAGCTCAGAGCTTAAACCTTTGCCACAGCAACCTCCAAACTGCTTTCTCTGTGTGTATACATCTAAATTAATCTCAGTATAAAACATGCATTTGCTTGCTTGGTTTTTTAAGACTAAGAAGACAGACTCTTACCTGTCCTGGGCCTTATCTCAGAATCTTCCTTCACCCTGAGTTTGAGCTCTGCTGCTCTACTTCCAAGACCCATCCCAACCTCTGATAGTAACAAGGCTGAGAATCTTGTGTTTCTTCCTGAAAGTGTGCTGCTGCCTAGCACAAGAATTAAAGCCAAAACAAACAACAACAAAAAAAACCGTGTGCAGGAGTAACAAATAATTGAACCATGAGCCATGGGCAGATGGTAAAAACACTCCCTGGCAGGTGAGTCCTGTGTGTTGGCCCAAATGCCTGTATTTTATCCAAACACTCTGCACTGCAAAATGAACGAGCAGCCTGTGGAGGAATGATGGAATCCAGGGGGGTACTTGTGTCCACACTTCCCCATCAGGAGTGTGTTCATTACTGAACAATAAAACTGCATCTTCTCTGGCCGCTTCAGATACTGTGTTTTTATTACCCTACTACTCATCCATGAACAAGTTCTCCTCTAAGGTTTTTACACAATGGAGTTGTTGTACACCTGCAGTATGACTGTATTTAGTTTTGGTCTCATAATAGCAACTGGAAATTAATAAGATTATTGCATAATTGTTGTTATCTGTCATATGCAAGAGCTTTTAAGAAGGGGGACATCTAGTTTCAAGTCTCTGTTTTCTTTTCTCTCATCAGCAAATACTCCATTTCCCTTGTCTAAGCACATAAAGAATAGTAAAATACCTGCAGAATTTGAAACAAAATAAAAGACTTCCTGCCTGCAAGGCAAAGGGAGGACTAGCAGCATAAAAAAAAATACCAAGTAGCATCACAGATGTCTTTTTATCTTTGAATTTCAGAAAGTACCCCAAAATATCGTGGCTTTGTGATTGCTGTATAAAAATTAAAAAGTAAAAACTGTGTGTTCACAAAAATACCCGTCACATTATTATTGTTATTTCCCCCCTTTGATTAAACTGGAAGGAATTGCTGAATGTTTGCTGGTTAGACCTAGTATGAAAGATAGTTCTTGCACCACTTCAGTTTGAAAAGGATAGCAGTAGTGGTTCCCTTCTAGACCTTTTCTATTTGCGTGAAGAAAATTTTGTTCTAAATAAGGTGTTTTCCCAGGCCCTGTGTGAAGCACTTATCTTGTTTGTATCAAATAGCTGGACTGCCACCAAATTCTAACGTGGCATTTGGAAGGACCTGGATGTCTGGAAGTAGGGTTTCTTTAGGATATTTGAAAAAACCTAATTTAGATTATTTTTTTGAGTAACATTTTGCTGCCTGTGGCTGCATGTGCTGTATTTTGGGTTGGGGGTGGTTTTTCTATTCGTGAAATTGATAAGAGATTTCTGGAAGAAGTCTAAGAGGGTACTTGATGTATTGGGTTAGGTTGTTTAGGTTGGATATTAGGAAGAAGTTCTTTACTGAGAGGGTGGTTGGGCACTGGAATGGGCTGCCCAGGGAGGGGGTGGAGTCACCGTCCCTGGGGTGTTCAAAAAATGGGTTGATGAGGCACTTGGGGCCATGGTCTAATGGTCTAATGGTTAGGAATATGATGGGATAAAGGCTGGACTTGATGACCCTGGAGGTCCCTTCCAACCATAATTGTTCTATTCTGTTCTTATTCTATTCTGTTCTGTTCTGTTCTGTTCTTCTGGGGGCATCATGCTAGTATGTTTCTCTCTTCATTTCCCAAATAAGGAATCTTGTTAGGCAAAAGAGTGTTTGTTTATCTAGATACGTCTTCTAATGTAGTAAAACTTCTACTTTGAAGGAGAACTGCCATCTTCTGCTAGTTGCAGCTGAATGAGAACAGCTGCATTAGAATGTAAATAAGCCCATCTCCCTACTTGGATGCTTTGAAAAGTTTGTCTGCTCAGTCCATCTTTTCTGTTTTGGAGAGAGCTCTAATGATTGTATACATTTAATTCTTGAACCCATTGTCGCCTGTAGGTTTTCTTCATCTCCTTAGATGAATACTTATTTTTAGGAGTTGTGATAGGGTACGTAGGTACCCTCATTGAGCTAGGGGCATTTGACAGTTGTGCATAACTTTGAAGCTGTAGGTAAACTGATGGGTTTTGTTCAGTAGAAAAATGCTGTATGTGCACCTTGTAGGATGCAGTGTTGTTCAGTAAAGCTGCCACAAGATTTTGTGATAACGTTTTCCCAGAAATGTAACTGCTGGATAAATTTGTGCTAATGGCATGTAGGTGTCTCGAGTATTATACAGCTAAATAATTGGAAAATTTATTACATTTTGGGGTGTGGATTGTTCATTTTTAATTCCAGATCTGAAAACTGAGCTTTTTCCTGTCTGTTTTTGCAAATACAGAACCAGAGAATAAAAATGGGGACTCCTGGATCAGGGCGGAAGAGAACTCCAGTGAAAGACAGGTTTTCTGCAGAAGATGAAGCTCTGAGTAACATTGCCAGAGAGGTTTGTTCATTTCAAATTGTCTTAAATTCATTAATAAGGATGAAAGTAATCCTGTTATCCAGAAAAAGTTAATTTGTTTAAACTGTGCATTGAAAAGTGTAATTAGCCAAAAATATGACAATACAAAGTATTTTCAATGAGAAAATATTTCAGTAAATGTGACTTTCTCAATGATATATTAATTGTATGATTAATGTAACTTCACAGGATCACACTTAGGCTTAGCAGATATTTCTATAGATAGTTATATGCTTAGCTAAAGATAAATGAGAAATCCAGTTGCTATCTCAGGTCTAAAACTGAAAAATTTCATATTTATCCCATTGCAGTGTGTAATATCCTTAAGATGGGAAGTATAGTGTATTAGTGTTGAATTGGGAATAGTCATTATGAAAAGGTATTTGTAATACATTCTATTTCAAATATGAAAAGTCACATTTCTGTCAAAATAAGCCTAATAGATACACTGTACCAGGACTTTAAGAGAGTCACCACCTGAAATATAGAGAGCTGGAGGTAACCAGCCAAAAATGCAATTAACAAGAAGCTGATACAAAGGGGAATTTTGTATACAAAGGGGAATTTTTGTCCCACCGGATATAGGAAGGAGGCAGCTGCAATTTAGTCTTACAGATGTCTATCTGGACTTGTATTTTTATGGGAGGAAATGCTGTGAGATGGAAACAAAAGCCTTGGTACTGTTTATATACAAGTGGATACAGAAGATTTGAGCTAAACTACCTACAGAGCTGCTCACCCTTGTTGAGTTAAATGAGTGCAAAATGCAAAATCTGCAAAAGGCAGATTCTGATTGGCTTTGTAATGTAAACTGTTGTATCTATATGTGTGTGTATAGTATATATACATGTATGTGTAACACAATAGGTAGGTGAGATATTTGAAAACACAGCTTCTGTATGAATTTTCAAATGTAGCCATCGTAGACTGTAGGCAAAGGAAATGCTCTGTCAAAAAAAACCCTAACCCCACAACATTTTCATATAGTTGGTAACTTTCCAGAAAGTGATGTTAACACCAAATTAATGGGATTTCTTGCCCTACCGGATGTGTTCTGTGGGGACCTTTGGGCTGTGTATGGTCTCACTCATCAAGCTCCATCTCCCATTTTTTTGGCAAACAGTTAACGTAGGAGAAGGAGTCTGGTTTTAAATTTATTTTGAGTGTTCTCTGCATGGTTCCAGTACAGTAACATCAGCTTGTGACTTAGCCTAGAAAAAAAGGTCTCAATAGCAAGGTATAATACGTAGTATCTTAAAATTCCTGTGAGGCTTTGTTCTCCTACATGGCTAACCCCTTCCATTAAAACTTGAGCATGCATGGGCATAAATTAAACAAAAATGAAGGGGTTTTTTTTCCCCCCTTGATGCTAAATCAAACTAACACTAGGTCTCACAGCTAGAGGTCTGTGTAGGAGAAGCTGGCCCATAGATCCCATTTCAGACAGCAGCTGTTGTCATTGAGTTGGTGGATGTAATTCATACTTCAGCCAACTTACTCTAAAGGAAGCTTTTACTTTAAAGGAACAGAATGGATTTCTTAGGATATAACAGTAGAAGCCAGTTAACAAAACTAAGTTCTGTCTTTTAAATAACGTCTGATTTTACTGTGCCATACCTATGCCTTACCATTTGAGGCTGGGGAGGTATTTTCAGTTACCATGTCGACACAGGGCATGCCAGTTCTCAATGTATGAGTCTACAGAGTAGATGCACTCTACTGTTCTGAGGCCATTATCTCAGCAGCACATCTTGCTTATCTTTTTATTATCAAAGGGTCCTTAGTTTCTCAACTTCCTCTTCTGAAATTACCTTTTTAGCAGATGTTACAGCAGTTGAATTGAGTCCTGTAATCCAGAAGTCAGATGTCCTTTGAGGAAAATGTTCCTAAAAGGTGCTCTAGGTATTACAAGATGGTAAATAGAATATGCTGAAACGAGAGGCTGGCACTCAGGATGATCTGCATGGAAGAACTGCATGGAAATGCTCTGGGATTCAGAGATGTCAAAGTAGCACTAGGAATTATCAGAGTTTGTAATGCTAGCAGAGTTCTACTGTAGTGTATGAAGTTTCAGGGGTCTTTCTTCCAAAAGTTCAGATCTCAGAAAGCAATGATCTTAATCTCTCACCACTCTAATTTGACAAAATTGAGATTTCAGTGTTCTATGGGATGTGGCAAAAAAAGTGGTATCTTCCTTTTGGTACCAACCAACATCTGCTTTCTAGGAAATTGTGTGAAGAATTTTGATACTGATCCAATAAATAAATTCTTATATAGTCATTTTTCTGCCCTGGTTGAATCTGATGTGTCAACTTACATGAAAATATTAAATGGGAGACAAGGGCCCAATAGTAGGGT
Organism: Aegotheles bennettii; assembly: GCA_013398125.1. Classification (NCBI taxonomy): domain Eukaryota; kingdom Metazoa; phylum Chordata; class Aves; order Caprimulgiformes; family Aegothelidae; genus Aegotheles; species Aegotheles bennettii. Next base: position 632,409 of record VZRW01001595.1, read on the forward strand.
CTGAGAGGCTTGGTCAAACTACTTCTTTCTTGTGAGAATTTTTTCATTTTCTCCATCTCTCCTCTGCATCAGAAGACTTTTCCTCTGTTGGTTATTTCTTAATGTTAATTTTGAATTTCAGTTACCCAGTTGTCCAGATTTTCTGTTAATAACAGAAAGTCTGCTCTCTTAACAGTTCTGCTGAGAAGAAAGAATGACTCATTATGTGGCCTTTGAAATAGCAATGTGATTTGTCTCTTGCTCTAAGCTTTGGTGAAGGAAGCCCAGGAACTGCACTTCCAGTTAACTCGCCAACTTCTTTCTCTTTTTGAAATTGTTTACCCTTTAGAGGACTCTAGCTGCTCAGATTAATAACTAATGTAATACCAAACAATTTTTGTTAAGAATTTTCAATAAAAACATAATATTTTTCTTCAATTTCAGGCACCCATTTTATGACAAGTATTTTATCAAGGGTTTAGTAAACTGGAAGAAATGGGAGTTTCCCCTCTCCTGTAGGAATGTGGAAGTTAGGTCTCTGGCTGTAGGACTCGGAGAGAGTGGTGAAATGTGAATTGATTTTTAGCGTGAATCGGTAAACAAATGAACTTTCTATCTTTAACAATAAAGCCTTGCCAGAGTCTAAAGGCTAGGGTCTTACATCTGCTCATCTATAGACAGAACTAAACCCAGACATGTCAGCTGTTTGAGTCCTTTCTCTTTCTGGCTGCGTACAGGGCTGTGTGAAAGTTTATGTGGGACAGAGCTGTGATTACAGTTATGGAGTAGAGCTGCAAGTGAGAAAAGACTCCCCGTTGCATGGGGATTCCCTTGCTTTTCTTGTGTGCTGTCATCAGGTAGGAAAAAGAGTAGCTTTATGCTGCTTTGAAAAAGGTTTATGCTGTGGCAGTTGAGTGTCGACACAGACTTGGAATCATTTCATCTGAGTATGTAAAATACAAAAAAATTACTTTAATGAGTCACTTGAAGTTAAGACAGACTATTTTAAGTAATAAGGCTATAATGTGTTTGCCTTCTTTCTTGGCATTATTTGATAGATATCTTTAAACCTGTAGTTTAATCGTAATTTGAAGTTAAACTCTGAGTTAAATACCCCTTCCTTTTTCCTGAGGCACAGTGCAAGATAGTTATTTGCAATTGTCACTGACTTTATTGGTTTCTACTGTTTTACATTAACCTATGCTGTGATAGTGGCAAAACTAGAAAAAAACTATCCTTAACAAAAGCCAAAATCCCATTGAATTTTACATTTTTAAAGAGTTCTATAAAACTAAATGTTTTGGATGTTAAGAGAACTGAATTTTTGGCTGCTGGTGTTTCTCATAAGAGTTAAGTGACATTAGATAGGTAATTGTCTCAGTTAATTAACTGATTAAATTTGAGGTAGCACCTAGGGTCTGAAAGACTTTGTGTTTCTTTTTTGATTGAGGCTGGAGAGAAAGTGGAGAAAATATACAGTTATATCTGCCAATAACAGTTTTCACAAACAGGGAAGGGTCTCACTGCTGTTTGTCCTGCCTTACCCCTTTGCTGGGTCTGGTGTTCATAAGATCCTTGTACAAGCCAATTCATTTCACTAACACAGCAGAAAACTCAGAAAACTACTCTTTGTTTTTAACGTTCTGCTACGGACGTTAGTTTAATTGGCTTACAGCAGGTGTTGAGTGCCAGAGCTGTGTCTGAGGGAGATGTTGGGAGTATAAGGGCTTGAATGGAAAGGTAGGGAAGTCCCTTTTTGGTGATGGTGAATGTTTAAGCTTGTTCTTGAACTGTAACCTTAAATTTCTTTCTTACATTTTGTCCAATAATTGATTTGATGATTGCTCTTAGAAGTAATTTGACTTCCAACTTATGTTTGCTTTTTGAAATATTTACAAATTATTGTAGAGCCTTAAAATATTAGATGAACAGTAGTGGTTTAATATTTGTTATGATTCTTTCTCTTTTGTTTTAATGTCTTCCTGTGGCCAAAGGTTCTGCAGCTGCATATGTGCCTGTTCGAACAGTATCCATAGTCAAAGTCCTGTTAAAGTCCACAAGACATGGATTTTTAGATTTAGTGGCAGTCATATTTCTGAACTCAGTTCTTTTATCAACATGCAATTCTTTTAACTAGTAATGATATATGTAAAGACTTAGGTATATATCCTTCTTTCTGAAATTTCATTCTGAGGATTCTTTAGCACTTATGTATTGTGATGTTAGAGTCTTAATGTGTTTTTTGTGAAGAGATTATTAAATTGAGTATTGAAACTATTATACCAAAAATGTGGTTTTAACTTACATTTTCTTTCAATTTGCTTGTAGGCAGAAGCCAGGCTTGCAGCCAAACGGGCAGCCCGAGCAGAAGCAAGAGATATACGTATGAGGGAGCTGGAGCGACAGCAAAAAGAGGTAATGTCAATCATCAGGAATTAATGCAAACCTTTACTAAAATTCTTAATGTATTTCATTTCTGTACTTGCATCAGATTTTGTATTTTGGTGTAATTCAGCTGTGTGCTAGTATTTTCAGCATCGGCCAACTGTCAGCTTCTCTTTCCCCCTATGCCTTCCTCTTTGCCCTTCGGTTATATATCTAAAAGAATAAGTTGGGTTGTATTTAACTGTTGATAGCAACATCACAAAGGATTAATCTGAACATTAATTTTGAACTTCCTTAATAGTTACGCTCATATTTTGGAAAAAAAATCTGCTATACAAAGCAGACTATTAGCACTCTTGCTTTCAAATGAAAAATAAAACATTTTTAATGTGACTTCAAATTTTAGCTTTACAGGCAAAATCAGATGATTGGAGGTTTTACCTTTAAAAAATGCAGTAAATTCAATAGCAGCAATCAAAATCAGACAAAGATTAATCTTAAATGCTTATCTTTAGATATTTAAAGGGCTGAGTCTTTCTTATTACTGCTTATTTGATTTTAAGAAACCAGAAAAGAGAACATAAATGTCCAGAACTCGGGCGTGCATAAATGATTTGTGTAAAGAGGAATAGTTTTCAACTTCTAACATGAAGTTTAATGTTGTCTGGATTTGAATTACTAGGTTTGTGGCTGAGTCATTGTTGACTTTTGTGCTTTTAGAAGAGCAATTACTTAACACATGTGAGAGTTTCTTTGCTTGTTGTTGCTGTGCTAAAAATGTGTATAGATAGATAACTGGCAGCACAGCTTAAATAATAAACATGACTATACCCAAAATGTACACTACCTAATGCATAGGATAAAAAAACGCTGTGAAAAAGTAGAGAGAATTATTTTAGTCTATTTTTAATGTATTTATAATATATGTAGTAACTGGATAATTTGGATATCTGACTTTGGATATGCAGTTTTCAGTCAGTTTCTTCCCATCTGGATTATACCTAAAGTGTTCACAATAAATACCTATTGTCATGATCTTTATTTAAAAAAAAACAACAGAATGGAGTAATATTTACACATTTGGTTGTGTGTTGCTTCACACATTTCTACTAAAAATATTTGCATTTCTTGAGCCAAAATATCTAGCAAATAGATTTTCAGCAGTCTGATTATTTCTGGTTGACAGAACATGCAAAAGATGGAGAAGTTATTATTTACCATGGTTACATTCTAATTCATGTAAATGCTGATGTTGGGAGGGGTGTTGTGGTAATAAAAAGTACAGTTTACAAAACGTGTTCTTGCCTCAGTGTCATGCTGTTCTCATTATTCCATACTTCCAGTTTTTTAACTGCTGTAGGTATCTGATATTATACTGAAGATTACATGGCAATTGGCAGTTAACTTAGTTTTTTTTCCAAATTTTTTATTTAGGAATCCAGTCTTGTGTGGTGCCTAATCTATATTATAAATGGTTTGTTTTTGTTTTTACATTCTATAGTATTCTCAGCATTCGTATGATAGAAAATGGGCTCATATCCAGAAATGGATGGTAGGCTAAAACCACCTGTTGTGCATGTTTTTGCCACTCAGAGAACTAACACAGGATCTGGAGGCAGTAATTTACTAATGGTTTGCTGTGTGTCATTTGAAAGTGTTTTATTACTGAAAATAATTGCATATAAACTATATATGGATGTGGACAGGCAGGGTACTTCATGGCAGTAAAAGACACTATGAAATGAGGTTTTTTTAAAATTAAATGGTTTGGGTGTGGGGGTTTTTTTCCCACCGTATGCTGGCTTAAAGTCATGAATCTATTTAAAATGAAATTACATTAATTTCAATCTAGGTAAACATCTTTTCAGTAGTAAATGTTTTTATTTCAGATAATTTCTGGGGTTTGAGTTTTTTTACTTTTTTGGCTTAGTAGACCTGTATTTATTTTTTCCCTCTCAATGTGGCAAATGCCAGTCTCTTCACTGATGATTAAGTCACTTCTATGACTTACAAAAACTAATTGTAAACACCCCATGCATCGCTTGCATTCTTTTACCCCTTGCCCTTCACTTAATAATGATAAAATATTTGACTGTTCATTTATTTAGATTAAATTCACTAAGTAGGAAGGAGTAGAGATAGTTGAGTTACAATCTGAGAAAGCTGCTGTTCAATTTATATGAATTTAGTGCAAAGAGTTCCTTTCACAACCTTCCTGTTCCTCTGAAAAAGGCAACATGGGGATGAGAATTTCTTTTTATGTTTTTTGGAAGTGTCCACGCTGTGAATGGTTTGAGCCAAGAAGATTTAAGTAAGATGTGCCAACACTAGCCATAATTTCAAATAGTTAAAACTACCATGATTGTTAATCAGCATTTCTGTGAGAAACCCTAGAACTGTCATTAGAATTCTATTTTTGAAAGTTGTACTGATTTTATATTGCTCTTCGCCTAGCTGACACTGGTGTGTGAATTAGTTCTCAGGTCACTTACAAAGAACATAGGTTTCTGTTATCTCTTGTTCGAATGCACATTTGAATGCTTTTTTGCTGGAGACCATGGGTTTCCGAACCGTGGAACACAGATTGCATTTGTGAGCAACCTCACCTTGAAATTAATGGCACTAAAGTTGAATGCCACCACTGTTTTGCACTCCTGAGAGGCACATCTGCTGCAGGAGGTTTCTGAGCAGATGTGCACGCCTTTCCTGGATCAGAAGACCTAACCTCTGTCTTAGATAAAGCACGTATTTCGAGCTTAAATTCTTAGAAATCAAGCTTGATAGCTGCCAGTAGCAGTTATCTGTTTGCAGTGTGTACTATAGTGCTTAACTTTATCCTTTGGCCTGAATATGCTGAACACTTAACACCTGCTCTCTATTTTCTGATTGCATGTCAGGAACAGACTTGTTACCCAAAGTGAATTATCTACAGAAATGGACAGAAAATAATATCAGAAGCTGAAATTTTGCATTATAGGAGCATATTATTAGCTGGGGTGTTATACTGGCAATTAAGACGAATCTGATTTGACACTATAAAGGAGACAACTAAAATGTCATTAAAAAATTAACCTACCTCCCCCCCCACCCCTTTGGAAAATTATTTTCCTGCAGAGTATTAACTAATCCTCTTGAATGGTCTCAAAATAATATTAAACAAGTAAATGTATCCAGTGATAATGTAAAAAATAACCACGTTACCATAAGCAATATGAAAGCCAGCTTTAGGTTTTAGATACCCATCTATGATCTAGAGGCTGAGCTTTTGACTCTAAAGGTAACTGGTTTACAATCTTTAGAATAGTTTGGCATACTGAAAACTGTAAAAATGGAGTCATTTAAGGAAGGATTCCTAGTTTTCGAGTCCTGTTGTAGCCTTCAAATAGGATAGTTTAAAATTAAGCTTATTCTTAACATGCTCTACCTACTGTAACTAAAAACTTGAGCAGCTTATGGCATGTGAAGCATTTTAATGTTTTAATTTTAAATTAGTTCTATTTTTATCCTGCTGCTTCTCACATATTCCTTTGTGTGAGCCAAAATGAACATTCCCTGATCTTTCAACAGAACAAAAGATCCTAAGGTACCTTAGCTAGTTGTCCTCCCCCAAATTTTTCTAAGTTGGGTTTATTATTTTCACTGTCAGTGTAGAACAGAACTACCCGTAGAACTCAAAACTGATCAATTAGCTTCTGAAGCTTTTTTGCTCCTATAATAGAGGAGAAAGTCTGAAATAACGTGTGAGGAAACTGGAAATGGTTCTCTCTATTTGGGCTAAAGTAACTTTATAAAATGTTCATAATCTGACTGTAGTAATTATTATATAGTAAATTTCTTATGAATGTATTTGTCGTTTTGTAAAGCTTTTAATTTTTTTCTTTTTACTTTAATTTTTAAAAAAATATTGTGGTTTTTTCTACAATAATACAGTAATCAGAAGAAAGACTGACTACTGAACACTAAATGTTAATTATATTAACCCTTCTTATTTACATTTCCTAATGTAGTGTTTTGGCATACTTACCCAAATCAGGTGAAATCAGTTTTTCTGACTTGAATGAGTTTAGTTGCCACAATGGATTATTCAAAATAATACATAGCAGTGCTAATAATAATACATTAAAGTGCTAACAGCATGTTTCTCACCTTTGCTTGTTTGTACTTTGCCATTTTTTATTTTCTTGATTTTTTTTTTAATTTTTTTTTCCTTTCTTCTTCGTCTGTGAAATAACTCTGCATTTCTTCTTTCTCAGGAAGATTCAGAGAGGGCCAGGTATTCTCACCGGTCCAGTCGACATTCATATTTGGTTTGTGTTCAAAATGTATACTTTTTCTTTTCCATGATGGCCTTTTAAAAAAAAAAAAAAAGTTTGGATTTTGGTTTCACTTTCTTAGGGAGCATATGATACTTTGTCTTCCAAGTATTAGCAATTTTAGAGTTAGTATTTTAAGTCACATATAATGTTACGGTTCATCTGGTATTTTATTTCTATCAGTGTTAACAAGGTAGCTTATTTTTATGTATTTCAGTCTTTGCATTACAAAGCATCTTGATTGTCACATTTTAATATACTTACAGTATATTTTCATTGCTGAAAATAACTGAGTAGGTGTTTGGAAACTCTGGAAACATATGTAGTTCAACAATGAATTAATTGGAATAACACAGTTAATGACAAGTTTTAATTGTCACCTTCTAGTATTACTCCAGTCTAATGTGATTTATTTCTTTTTTTAAAAAGCTGAGTAATCGTACTCACCTAGGCTTCAGATATTGTCAACTAGTAAGAATTATCTGCCTTGTCTTGAAATGGTAGAGTATTAAGATTCCTACACAAATTGTCAAATGTCTTAGGATTACTACTACACATCAAATCTCATGGGCAGATGTCAAGGTGCTATTAATAATCAAGCACCAGTCTAGTTTCAATAAGTCTAACGGGAAGAAGAATCTCCCATTTTTCCGTTCTCTCTCAGAAATTCTGCTAACAGGCAATTTTTATTTAACAAATTAAACACTACTGTTGGCCTGGGAGTCATCCTGAATCAATGCCACTTACTGAAGATGAGTAATACTGATTTATAACTTGGACTTTCATTCCTAACTGATGCTGATGGTCGTCTGCTCACGATTGTGTCTTTTCTTGCACTTAAAGTATTACTGTGTTTATGTAGTATATGTGGAAGAAAAAGTATTCTCTTGGGACAGAATTTGAAGAAGAGTTTGGTGTGATGCAGGGTTTTATTTCTTTGAGAATGTGGGGATATATTATTCTTTAGTGGCAAAGACTTACCTGAATGATGCAAGGCATCCCAAAGACTGCTAAGATATAGTGCTAAAGAATGATTTTCTTGAGTGTTTTTAAACATTTTCCTGTTTTTAGTAGATCTGCCTAGAAATCAGCTTGCAATTGATTGGGTTATGTGGCTCAGGAGAGGAACAAATAACTAAAATAAAAGGGTTAGGTATTTTATTTTGGAAGGTGGAATAAGCTGTTTCTTTGTGTGACTTAAAAAAAATGACTGTCACTTATGAAGCGATTTTAGCATTTAAATGTAAATCTTTGATTAACTGAATTTTGTGTAATGGCTTGCAAGTTGTGGTATTAAGTGTTTCTGCAATTTATCATACAGATTTATACCAAATAAAACATCAAAATTGGGTTGTGTTGACTACTGTGCAAACTGTAAATGGTTTACAGAAAAAAAAGCATGTAAAATATGCTGTGTGGCAACACTTACAAACTTATGAGCTGGTACAGGTTTGCTCAGATCTGCTTTTGCCTTGGTTAAGATACAAAATACGCTAAGACTGAGATAAAGTAATTCACCCTTGGCTAAAGAATAGAGCTTGAACTCAGCAGGTAACTGAGCTCATTTTGGGGGGACTTGCTCAGAATTTGACTGCCTTGGTTTCGTGCCTTTCAGTGAAGATTAACAGTTATCATTAGAGCTTTTTAAAATTATTTTTCATGTTAATATATTTTTACAATTTCATTCTTAAGAGTTCTTTGGATGTCAGTGGGTCTCACAGGAGCAGAGCAAGTACCTCCAGAAGGAGAGATCCTGTGGTGTGTAACCTGGAATGAGCATGCTTTGATGTGTTCACATCATAACATTTTCTGTGTCTACTTACCAAAGCAGTAGTTTGGTGAAAGCATGCTTCTTTGTAGAAAATGATATTAATTGGGCTGCTGCAATGATTTATGTAATTGAACATTCTGTGATAGCAAGTTTGAGGGCTCAAAGTAAGCGTTGTCTTAAGTGTTCTGTGTTGAAGATGACTTCAAGATTGAAGGGAATTACTCTCTACAGTCTCTCTTCTCATGTCCCCAAAAGAGAAGTAAAATAAAGTGGCAAAGCCTGTGCACCAACCTCGATAGTACAAAGGTGTTGCTAAAAGTTATGGCAGGAAACCCTTTTTCCTCAATTATGTTGCAGTGTTACTCCCACAGTTAAGGCTGGAATACAAACAGCAATTTTCCTTCTTCAGAAATGGGTATTTCTGTGTATTTTGTGCTATTCCTAGTTTAGGCAACTTTAAATACTTGTTTAGGAGGCTGTTAAGCTGTCAATAGTTAGGTAAAGGTATAAGTTAAGTGTTGTGATGATAATGACTGAGTGATCTGTCTCCATTCTCTGGTAGCAAGGTTGCTTGTCCATAGGTAATAATTAAATATAAAACCCGTTTTTAGAAAAATAAATGGTTGAGTTGGTTAAAACTGGTACAGTGTCCTAGGGGTCCTGTGTGATACTTTCAGCAACACAAAAAGGTACCATAGTCTGTAAATTACATTAATAACATTAACATTATTTAATAGAGTATGAATATTGTATATATTGAAACTATTGAGATAATATGAAAACAGTGTGAAATAATATGAACTAAACCTGCCCCATATTAATTTATAAACAAATATAAAATCTAAAACCAGGGAATTTTTGGTGTTAATTTAGAAGGAATTTTCCGACATATTAATAGATGAGAAGAAATTATTTTTTTTGTAATCCTCTCAATAGTTCTCATGTTGAAAATTGCATCTGGGTAATACTCTAGCATGCTAGGACTACACCATGTGATGTTCTCAAACTACTTTCAATTTCTGTTTTGTTTTTAAGGAAGTTTAGGGTGATAGTAACATTTTGGATTGTGCATTGCCTACAGTCAAAATAGAATCATAGAGTGGTTTGGGTTGGAAGGGACCTTAAAGAACATCCAGTTCCAACCCCCCTGCCATGGGCAGGGACACCTCCCACGAGACCAGGTTGCTCCAAGCCTGATCCAACCTGGCCTTGAACACTTGCAGGGAGGGGGCACCCACAGTGTCTCTGGGCAACCTGTGAAGAATAGCCAAGTTACACCTGTGAAATTTTAAATGAACTGGAAAAAACAAGCTTGATTTAAGATTTGTATGTTTTTTAAAAAAACAATAATGAATGTATGAACTCCACAAATGTTGCTGCTGTTGAGTGACAAGAAACATGGGGACATTGGCTAAGCTATTCCTACAAAGCTTTTTTTCATAAATATTGTTGAATTACCAAATCTGGTAGACCAGCAGTCTCTGTTTACACATAGGTGGCCCTGTCATCTCACACACTTGCTCCTTCTGAAAACACCTTTATCCCTTCCTTTCCCCACCTTTGATATCTCCCTTAATCCCAAGATGCTATTCCCATGCATCCCATAATGTCTTCCATACCCTGTAGGCAGTAGCCTCCCTCAGTCTGTAAGATGCCCTGGAGAGCATCTTGATGGGTTTCACACTGGGGCTGACTAACTTAAGAACTATGGGTCACGTAACTTAAGAAATACTGTTTCAGTTTAATGCAGTCTACCATATGAGACTGCTTAATTATTTGAAATTCTGTTGCCAAAACCACATGAAATATTTTGCATAACACACAAAATTATCTTGCATTTCAGAAACTGGGATGCTGTTGGGGGGGGAAATAGTTATTAAAAAGTGCTCCAGCCTCAGAATGCCCTTTAGATTGGATAAATGACATTCCCTCACATAAATTTTCATAAGTAGTAAATGTGTGTTTTTGTAATTTTAAGTCTTTTTAGTAATTCTTTAAAAAAAAGGTAATTTCTATTTGTTTTGTAACTTCATTATTTTAATTTAATTTTCCTTTCCTTCAGTATGACAGTGCTAAGGATAGATCTACCAGATACTCGGTCCCTGTATGTTAACAGTTTGCATGTCTTTGAGTGAAGACTGATTTTTTTGCTTTGTTTTTAAGGTGTAGTGACACTAACCAGCTCCTTTATTGATTTAAAAAAACATAGACATTTGTACTATCACACTTGCTGACCTAGAATAGCAGCAGTGCGATTTTAACACTTTCCATAGAATGCATGTATAAACTTTTTCTGGGAGAAAATCTAATGAAGTCACATATACAGACAGCTGTCTTACAGGTAAACTCTTTGCAGTATTTATCTGTTATTTCTAAACTTTGTAGTGAAGTGAGATATACAGGCTAGACTTGGAGGACACTTATTTTTTTTAAATTATGCATTTATTTGTATTCTCCATTTCCTTATAGAAACTTTAAATTAAACCAATGGAAAACTATTTCAGTCCTGAGAAAAAGCAGGATGTTTGTATATCTTAAAATAATTAATTTCCTTCTTATCATTATGAAGTGATAGCAGAGTGCATCACGTTCCTCACTGGCATTGTGCTGAGTAGGATCTGTGCGTGTCTCTAAGCAAAGACAAGCACCAACCCCCACCAAAGGGAATATGTAAGCAACTTAAAAAGTGGAATTTGCTTAAACAGCAGTGTTAATCTGAATTGGCTACAGATAGGCAAGCACAGTGTAATGCTTAAAATAGCCTGCAATGTTAAGCTTTTTTAGTTTATTTGGTTTACATTTTTTGTGGAATGTGCATGCTGGTTTAAGCCAAGTCTGTGTTCATCACAGATAACACTGGTTATAGTTTCACTTATCAGTTCTTTTCCACACAGCAGTGGAAGTATGGCCTATCATTCTAACCACTTAAAATTTTCTGTCGTATTTCTGTTGTAGGTGATAAATATCTTAAATCCTTATGTTGGACTTCATATTTTAACAGTGAAGAAGCTGTTATATGGTGGTCTTAATTTTCTAAATTTTATTCTTAGAGTCATGCTTACAGTGAATCTCATAGTTCAAAGAAGAANTAATTAATAATTAGTTATAATTATTACTATTAATATTATTCATTATAAATATAATATTTATTATTATATGCTATGTAGAGTTCATACTAACACAGTTATTTATAAGTTTATTAGCTTGATGACACAGGCGTACATGTTTTCAGGGAAAATTAAAGGAACCTCTAGTATTGACCAAATTCAGACCTGAAGTTGAGTATTTGAAACTGTGGTTGTGTCAGTGGAATCCCATGAATGGAATCAGCTGAACAGAAATCAGGTTCTGGTGGAGGCCTGTGGAGGGCTCTTAGAAATAATAAATAATAAAAGTAGGACTTTTCTGGATTAAAGTTTATTCAGTCAGGATGGAGATACGTATTTTGTTACTTATGCTTTGTCCCCTATCAGTTAGAGATATTTTAAATAGAGATGTGAAATAGAGTAAGGGAGAATGAATTCGCTGTAAACCCTGGCGTTAACCCAGTGAGCTGTTGAGAAGGGCAGGTAGATTATTGTGATCTTCCAAAAGTTATTCTAGAAAGGTCAGTGTGTAACATGTGAATATAGTGCCAAGAAATGAAATGGTTTTGATGTAATTTTTCAGAGGGTTTTGGCACTGATGAATTAGCAGTTGCATCAGGAGACAGAGGAGTTAAAGCAACAGTGGATGCCTGTGTTGAGACAAGGTGGAAATAGTTTTTATATTCACGTATTTGTATTATAGCATTTCTCTGTGCTCTTCTGAGGTGCTGCTTACCTGTTCCCTCAGTTTTAAAATAAATGAGTAATATGACTCTTTCTGCCTTCTATAGCCTATAGAGATACAAAGTGCTCCATTCTGAAAGCACTACTTTTTGTCATGTTTTCCTCTCTGTTTTTCTTTTATATGTGTATATCAGTTTTTTCCTCACATATGCATATATATGCAATCTGTGTAGGAAGTGTCAGAAAACAACAGAAATAAGCCAAAGGATAATTGCTAGGCTTTCAGCATGCACGCTTGGTGTACAGAACAGTGGTAGGGTACAGACTAATGCTGATCACATAAACATCCATCCCCTATGAAATTGTTAGAAATTTTTGTCCTCCTCTCTCTCCAAATGCTCTGATTCAGGATGGTATCTAATGGAAAAAAAATCAAGCAATTCATTGTACTAATTATTAGCAAGTTTTATCAAATAGGTTTTTCATGTATTTCATGCTGCACTTGTCAGGATTTAGATAAACTTATTTATTAGGGAGAAAGAAAACAAAACTATTTACTACTTTGGTTGAGCATGACATTAAAAATACAGATAATGCTGATATACAGAGTACGTAGGTAGGTTTTGGGTTTTTTATGCTTTACTTGCTTCAGCAAGTTGTATGGATTTTGGGTCAACCATGGGGAAAAGTTTTACAATGTTGTGTACAAGTTCTAAGCTTGGGAACTTTTGGGCAATGTTGAGATAAAACTTGTATTTACAAGATCTTACAGAATCGACCTTTGTTTTCTTTTCTTTCCTCCCCCCCACAGAGTGGAATTTACTATGATCAAAGAAATTATAGCAGCCTTAGATACAGTAAACCTGTTCCTTCCTACCATACTCGGGTCTGTCTCCTTTTCCTATATTCACTTTTAAATGTATATAGAATATATGTATTTGGTTTTGCTTAAGCTATATGAAGCAAACTTCTCTCTTTCCTTCTATAATGCTACAAATTGTTATGGCTAAGTAATAGTTACAATTATATTTCTTGGTTTTAAGGGTTGCCTTTTATAACATGAATGAATAACGTGAGTTATTCTATGTTCTGCAGATGTGGGGTTTTAATTTAAAATAGCTTCTATTTCATGATTGGTGTATGATATAAAGAAAATTGGAAGCTGTGACACTTGCTCTTTCAAAGTCCTGTTTTTAAAAAACAAAGTCTTAAGTTTAGGGCCAATGTACTATTTCTTCTGCAGTAATATGAATGATAAATCAGTGGTCTTTCATGAGATGCATAGTGTCTTCCAGTACCTGCAGCTACTGTCATGATCAAATTTAAGTAGGTAGAGGGAATCACTGTATCTTTCGAAAACTACTCAATTTCTTACCATTCTCTTCTACAAATCTTCCAATTAAAAGTACTAGATTGCTCTAATGAACACTTTAGATTATGATTTCAAAGATAATGGGTTTTCTTGGAATGTTTATCCACACTTTTCTTAAAGTTCCTGTCTATTAAATTTAGTATTTCAATCTTTAGAACATTTTGGGAATACAGAGCAATTGATAAAAAAAATTTAATGCATGCAGAAAAAGTGTTTGACTTTTTCTATTCTTCACACTACAGTCATCTTCTCTATGCAGTGATCCCGTGGCAACAACTAGGAGTTACAGGGTTAGTAAAATGTAAAATGATATCTTGGTTATATTTAGACATTTGAATGGCCCTCAAATATAAAATTACACTTTTCTTCTTAGGTGTCTCCTTCTGTAAACACTGGTTTGATAAGAAGTATCAGTTTGGTTCGTAAGCCCCATTTGCATGGTTGCCTTAAATTTGTATTGTATGGCCATGAGGCTTGACAGCATTACATGTGCAATTTTTTTCCCCTATTTTTAAATAAAGCTGCAGCTTGTGTGTGCCATTTTGTGGAGGCATTCAGTTTCATGTTTTAATATTGTTAAATTGCCTTTTTGGAGTATTTTACTAGTTGCTGTTTTACTGATCTTTTTACAGACAAACATTAAGTTTATGAATACAACAGTGGAGAATAATTCTGGGGTTAGAACAAGTTAATGCAAGCATACTAAATAACAATTGCATGTATAATACTAAAAAAAAAAGTAAAGAAGTTAAACGAAGCATTTGAATGAGAAAAATCATTGTTGGAGATTACAGAAAGTTGTGGTAAATATACTTAAAATACTTTCAAATAAGATGCCATATTTAAATTTAATAATTATATTAAAATGTGATAGGATGAAAACCTAATCTGCATCTTTACAAAATAAAAAGTAGTTAGAAGTGCCATAAAAATGGCTAAGATAGCTCTACAAAGAGTTGTCGTCTTTAAAAAGTGACATGCATGCCTGAAACTTTATGCCTTTTGCTGCTGCAGTAGTTCAAATGCAACTTGCACTGCCATTTAGAGACATGCTAAGCCTATGTACAAAATCAACAAGTATTTTTATTTAATATTTTCATGTAGCCAGGGAGGTCTTGTTCTGCACTTGGCTTGCAAACACAGACAATTTACTTTTTTGTCTTTGTGAATATTCTTGAGAAAACGCTAGAAGACCCAGTGAGAGAATGAGACCATAATGAACGCTATCACACATAATTCAAATCTACATGGAATTCTAATTTCTGCTAGAGATACCTTTAAATCGTGCTGCCCAGAGCCGTGTTTATTATCCACCACATAAATAGATTTCAGCCTTGCACTTTGAAACATTCTCCTTCAGGAAAACCTGCAGGGGTGAGCATGAAGTAAAACTGATCAGTGTACAATATGGCTTCAGTTCCCAGGTAGATTAAAACTTCTGAAGGCTTCAGAACAGTGACAGCCAAATTTCAATTTAAACATTTTATTTAATTTTTTTCTGAAAACAGTTTTTTTTTAAATCTCAAATCTTAGCTATTTGGCTATTTTTCAAAGAAATTCTTAGATTTATATTGGGAAATAAACATCCCTAATAGTAGGAGGAAATGCTGCTGGAAATTTTTAGAAATTGTCCTTTCAAATAGTACAATGTTACCTGGAAAATGGGTAGATGGAGTACATTAGTGTGTAAGAATTACAAAGTATAAGAGCGTGGCATAATTATTACTGAGACTGAATATAAGAGGTATTTTATTCCCTCTTTCTCAGGCATCTTTGCGTGGTGATGGATTACATAGCTCATATAGTTCTCGCACTGTAAGTGTAACAGGCTTTTGGTTGTGTCTTTCATTATCTTTGTTTTCTGGAGACAAAAATCTATGAAAATGGTGAAAATTTCCTTCCTACATCTCTCTAGCCATCTGAATACAGTTACTCTTCAAGAGCAAGCTCAATTCGAAGTAGTCCTGTGGTGAGCGTTCTTCTTGCATGATTTGCTGAGTGCTTTGATACTAACACACAATGATTGTTAGTATTTACACAGGGCATCATTCTACTGACCAACACACAGACTTGGCTTTTCAATTCTGCATCAGAAAAACATAATATGTCAGAGATGTGATTTTTAGCAAAACGTAAAGTTTTAGCAGTAGAACAGTGAAGGGCAATAAGTAAGACAGTAGAGAAGCAATAAGGAATTTGCTTTTTCTAAGCATCTTGTAAATGTTTGTAATGCATATAATTGGAAGCAATTGGAAACTGGAGTATGGTACATTGTTGGGGTTACCACCTTATATTGTAATTGGGCAGGCATGTGAAACTGTTACTACAATGCATTTGGAAAAGGTCTTTTCAGGAACAGGACTAATGCAAACTGTGATATATCCTGCAGTAAGAAGTAACTGACTCGTTTTTATGATGATCAGTATCCAAAATTGAGATAAATTTGTTCCTGGATCTGTATTGTGTTAAAAGGGTCATTCCAAAGATGGCTTTTCATGCTGCAAAGTGATTTTTAAGTTGTTCTACCCAGTTTCTGCTATAGAACAACTGTCCTCATGTCATTGATACAGCTGCTCGTTTGTCCTGCTACACAAAAAAGTAGATCAGTGTTCTGGGATGGGTTAAATTGCAATGTTCCATCCTGTTTTCATTTTTCACATATTCTTAACAACATTATAGAGGCTAACCAAATAAAACCAGATTTGTCAGATACTGGGTGTTTTTAGCTGCAACGGATGTCAGAGTGAATTTTTGAGGGTATTAATATCCATCTTCAGAGTCTCTTGAACTGTGAAAATAGTACTTGTCTCCTTAGTTTCTCTTCATATTAAGATTAATTTCTTAAGAGTATATATTTTATATATATATATAATGGAATATATATGTCAGATTTCAGCATGTGTATGTGATACCAGTAATGCCAAAGTACCATTCACTCACACTAGTGAATGTTTAATAGAGTTCAAAGTATTTGTTTAATGAAATAATTCTGAAAAGGATATTGAACAGAGGAAGTAAAAATCTTGCTCATAATGTAGCTTTCACTTTCTACTGTTTCTATGGTTAATATTTTAGTTTCACTATGGGTAGTACACTGGAAGTCAGCTCGGTGCTCCTTGGAAATCAAAAAAAGTAGGAGAGAAGATGGAAACAGAGTAGAAAACACTGATGAAAAACTGTATGGTGCATCTCCATCTTAAACTGTATTAGTTTTAATAAAGCCATAGAGAAAGATACTAGAAGTGCAAAAGTTATAGAATGAGGAAGAGTAAGGTTTATCAGATGTATGGACTTTTCAACAGCAAAGACAAGTTGGTTTTGAATGAAAAAGAGTTCAGTGTTGTCATAGATTATGTTTGTAGCTTCTGTAGCCCTGGTTTGTTTGCTGTAAGCTTAATTCATATCAGCAGAATTTCATACTTTGTGAAATGCAAGTGAAATAAGAAAGTTTAGCCAAGTTTCTGACTGTGAAACTTTATTTACTTTAGTATTTTAAAAAAAAATGTTATTTAAAATGTAGATACAGCTGGAAGACTCAGAGAAATAGAACATAAACTATCAGTGACAAATAGTACAAATTCTGTAGTCCAAACCATGTATAATCTGAGACACGTGTTCGTTAGCAAACTCTTTTATATGTAACTGCTTACATTTGCATAAAAGACATCTCATTGTCTATTAATTGGGATAAGGTGAAGCTACATCACTCGCATACATCAAATACAAACACAGTAAGAATTATTTATCAACTTCTGATTATATAATCTATCTTTGATCTACAAACCTTTTCAAAAAAAATTGTAGCTTGTGTTTGACACTGTATTAGTACTAAAACCTTTTATGTCCCTGTATTTTTTAATATTACTCCGAGTGAGGAAAATTAATCAATAATAAATGTTAATTGCTTTAGTTTTAGATACTGTAAATTGTAAGAATAATAAACGTGAAAAGAGTGTCAAAAACTGCGTATTCTGACTAAAGTATTCATATCAGTGTGGCACACACTTTATTCATGTAAACACATTTAAAATAACAAAATTTTACAGTAATTAAGGTTTAGAACTGTTAAACTGTTAGAAACGCAAGAATAAATTGCAATAATGGAGATTTAAGTTAGGTTTTCCTGTTTGTGTTTTTTTTAAATAAACTTTTGTTCATTCTGTGGTATCATCTTCAGTTCTCTTTCACCCTTCTCCTTGTCTTTTGAAGTCCTCTGATTTTTCTGATCAAAGTGAAACTGCTGCTGACTATTTTAGTCGTTCCAACCGCAGGGGAAGCATTGTTTCCGATGCAGATGATGTCCAAGGTTTGAATAGTGTGAGTTTAATGCTTGTTGTTCTACTGTGGTGAATACAGCAAACTTACTAACCACGGATTTTCTTTTTGTACTCTGAAAGAGTAAATACTATAAAAGCATTCAGAGTTATTATATGGCAAATAGGGGGTTTTTTGAGGGGTTGGGGCTGTGGTTTGTTTTTATAAGAATGTCTGGAGTCTGAATTTTTAAAAAGCATGCTGCTTTATTTATTTTAAACGGGATTTTGCCTGTTGCTAGAAGCATGTGACAAGTGTTAACACTTCACTTTTTTGTGTGTGTGATAAGCATCTCTTAAATGTAAAATATTGTCAAGGTTTTTTTTATGGAAATTAACAATGTCTAGGGTTTTTGTGTATTTTTGGAATACTAGTACTTGGTTTACTGATGAAAGAAATACTTAAAACTCTGCCCTCGTTAGTGCATTTCAGTGTTCGTTGATGGAAGATGAGATTTTGTCAGGATCCTTTACTGGAGCACTCACTGTTGACTATGCTCCTGTACTGAATCCCAAGTCCATAGATCACATTACAGGAAAATTATGACACTTTTCCTGTGCGTCCCTTTAGTCTGGACATTGTTCACAACAAAACTACTTGCCTTCTCTATTGCTCCTATAAGTTCTAGAAGCTCTTTATTTGCAGTCAAAACTTCTGTGTTTTAATAGTAGAAGAGAGAGGGAAGTTTTCTATTCTTAGGCATGTCTTTGAAATATCAGTCAGAGTTAACAGCTGCAGTAGGAGGAGAGGTAGAGAGAATTGGGTTTATTTAGATGGGCAAAGGGGATGCTACTGCTTGATCAGGTAAGAGCCAGACTCCTCATACCATTCCAGGCAGTGCAAGAAGGGGCAGCAGCCTCATGCTCCAGCTTAGGAGGTTCAGATGAGCCACCGCAAGAAGCTCCCCGAGGAGGTTAGTGTTGCACTTGACAGGTTACAACAGGGCTGGAGAACCTCCATCCCCAGGAGCTGGTGAGACTTGGGTAGATAAAGCCACAGCTAACCTGGACTGTTGGCAGTTGTTCTGCTTTGGAAGGGATGCTGGGGTAGGTGACTGCTAGAGTACCTTACAACCACTGCTCCTGTTACTCTGCATTTAGATGATTTAATGCTCTTGTAGTGCTGTGTAACTTGTATAGTAATAATGCAGGGTGTTTATTGTCTGTACATGCTCAAAGCATGACAGAGACCAATCACTTATCCAGCTTAAATTTTAGCTTTTTTCCCCTCTAATGAACCTGCTTTTCTGAAATTAATGCTCTGCTAAAAGAAAATATGGAGGCTGAGACTGGCAATTATGCTATCATCTCAGTCATTTTTATTATCATCATCATTATAATTTGGAATCTAATAATGCAGAATATTTATATTTGACTTACTCTAAATGGATACTTCAGATCAATTGGATTCTTAACATCATTTTACTGTTACAGTGGTGATGAATATTTGCAATTTACAGTTTCAGTACATCATTGGAGATGATTAATTCGTCATGGAAACGCAATGTTGCTTCTGTAGAAACCACAATAGAAGGAAAAATAAAGATCTCATGAAGTAACATTTATTTCTACTGTGACGGTAGCAGACTTCCAAATCTCTTCTTGGAATGGGAGAAAAACAGGTGCTTTTGGAGAAGCCAGATATTTGATATCATAGTCAATGTCTTGTGCTTGTTTTAGGAAAGATGGCAACATGCTAATGTCTTCATTTAATTCCACCTATTTTGATTCACGGAAATGTAGAAAATACAGAAATCTACAATAAAAGTAGCAGAGTTCCCTAAATAAGGAGAGGTGGTAGTTCTTTTGCTTAGGCTTCAATATACAAAATATGAATTGAAATTATTTTGTAGGTTACTATTAATTAGTACACTTTAGTTACAGGCCTTGACCTGAACTGTTTTTGTCCTGTTGTAAATGCAGGTTTCACCAAAGAGATTGAAGGAACAATTGTGTTTTCTGATAATTAGGACATTCACACTGGTGTCACTGATTGTCTGAAGTGTACTTGCATGAAGCTTTGTTTGTTATGCCACCAAATGTTGTCATTTGCTCTGCTGAAATTTAAAATACTGAAATGTGTTTTGTTGATCAGTACTTTAATACTAGTAATGACTTTTTTTAAAATTAAATTTCTTTTTCTTTGCAAGCATTCATTTATTTTGCAGTTGGGGTTAAATCCACTTTTTTTCAGGCTGAATATTTCTTTTCCTTTCTTGATTTATGCTAACGTCTGGATTTTTCCCCCTGCTCCCATTAAATTTTTCATTCTTAAATAGTTCCTAGTAACTTTAAACAGAAGATGATGATTCAGTAGTCCCTCATTGCAAAAGGTGTATTGTGATCACTTTCCCTTTTCTCTTTCAGCTGGAAGAAAAGAGTGAAAAATCACATTCAGAAATATTCTCAAGGGTAAGAGCTTTTAATTTAATAATTACTGAAAATCAGTGTTCATTCATAAATTTGCAAGTATTAAAATGGCTCAAAAAGTGTAAATTCTGTGTGTATAGTAGAATGTATTTTAGTAATTTTTAAAAGCTTAGAGAGGTATTTTCAAACCATATATTTTATCTACAAAATTAATGCTTTGCATCTTTTATTTCCTGAGGAAAGAATTTTATTCTTTAGTTCACTTTTAGCAAGTTTTAATTTCTTACAGAATTTTTTTTCTATGTGAGAAATACTTTGCAGGAAAGGTTGAATGTTAAGAATCTAGGGCTATAAAAATTCATATGCTGGATTCTACTGGAGACTTTATTCTGAATCCTGGGTGGTAGAAATTATAATTTTTAGAAATATTTCAGCACTAAAAAGCCTCCTTATGAAAGTCTTCTGAACAGAAGACTCAAAACTGTAATGTTACAATAGCTGGTAAGTCATCAAAGAGAATCCAACATTTCACCAAGGAGAAACATAAGTGCTGGAAAATAACCACTGGAAAACACTGTCTATAAGCTGGTATTAAGAAATGGTAAAAAACAAGAGAAGTGTTCTATGCCTGTGAAGCCATTTATAAAGAGTAGTGTCAAGTATACCAGAAATGACAGTATGATTCCTGATGGAGTGTTTTCCCCTTTTTAAGCCATCATCTCGCAATTCAGTAAGCGCAACTCCTCTGAGTGGCAACTCATCTAGGAGAGGAAGTGGAGACACAAGCAGTTTGGTGGATCCTGATGCCTCCCTCAGTGAATTACGGGTAAACTGCATTTTCACAGAATTCAGAGCTAGTTTAAAATTGTATTTGTAGTTAGGAGGAATTTTTCTTTGCTACAGAACTGGTTTCTTAATAGTTAAAAAAAAGTTACGAAGGTGTGATTTTTAATCACAAAATATTTCTGTATTTATCTTGATAACTGTGTTTGTCTTCATAAATATTTATGGTGTTAACAGTTTAGCTTATATTAAAATCAGACTTTGTTTATGTCAAATCTGAAACAATTCTGCCCTATTGAGATGTCTTGGATTCAGGGATATGAACAAAATCTTAATTTCCATCAAGTTGTTGTAATTAATTATAATTCCTGTGAATTGTTGCAGCCTTTAGCATTTGACAAAAATGCATATAAAACTTTTAATACTTTTTCAACTATAAATTATTTCCCCATACTTCTTATGCAATGGTTCATTCCTATGTCCTGCAGGATATCTATGATCTTAAGGACCAGATACACGATGTAGAAGGGAGATACATGCAGGGACTTAAAGAACTAAAGGTATCAGGGCTCCTCCCAAGCATGCATTCTGTATGGGTATTTTTGGGTAATGGATACCACTGGTTCCACTAACTACATAAGGCTTTACTAACAAGTTTTAAAATTTCTTCAAAGCATGTGTCTAACTTTTAATGCATAGAGAGCATCAGCTTAAATTTGTCATGTGCGTAAATTACTAAGGTATGATTTAAATGTACATGAGATGGAGTATGTTCATTATTTGGTTTATGTTAAAATAGTATTAAACTTTGATATTTTTAGTAGGTGTCTTCTGGTAAGATAATGAAGTTCAATTTATATTTTTCAGAGTTTTGTTAGAAAATAAATGGATATTCAAAATAATTAGTATATGTTGAATGGGGAAGAAGGAAATGGGATATAGATATGACAACTTAAAAAAATCAGTCTTCCAAGTGTCAGCCAATACTACATCTTATAAAGCAAACCAAAGTAGTAATTTTGAAAGATGTGATTTTGAAATGAATGTGGGCAGGTATGTGGCTTACAGGAGAAAAGTAATTTTGTTTTAATCCTTTAGTATTATGAAAGATTCACATTTTTTTTTTTTAGGTTATGGTTTACATTCCCATTATCTTTGTCTAAATCATAGGTTGGTATTTTCAGTATTAGGTTAATGAGATTTGTCTGTATTTTGACTTGTTTAAATTACTATGTATGCTGGTTTTTTGTAAGTTTTCACACAGTTAAAAGTTCACAGTTAATTTAAAGTATGATTATTTCACCATCTTCTTTATTGAAGGGAAACTAAACAGAGCAAATGATGTGCCTTACAAATCTTTTTCAGGATATTTGTTGCTCTCTGTCCTGTTGTCTAATTGCGAGTGGTTTGATGTAAAAGTAGAGATCTTTCCATATTTGTTTTATATCCATATAGAGGCTGAACTCAAAAGAATGCTGCTTGTACTAGAGCATGTAACAGTGATTTATTTAACAACAACTTTCAATTTCCTTGATTAAACAATGTATTAGATGGTATAGTAAAGACAAAATATGTAATTTCAGCTGTTCTGTGTAGCAAAAATTATTTCTTTAGAGGATAAGTAACTTTGAATCTGATATGCTCAGATGAAGTACGTTTTTTGTTTTGATCATATTGACATATGAATATTAAGAGGACTTCAAAGAGCAGTAGATTACAAGATTATTAGACATAGCTATGACTGTACTAAGTTTGAATAAAATGTAAGAATGCTTCATATTTTCAGAATGGATCTAACTCTCACACTTTTGCACGTTTGCCAGTATCTCGTGGCTACTGTTCTGTATCATTACTAATGTGCTATTATCTATTGTAATCCATCAGTTACCAAAGAGCACAGGTGTGCAACAGACAGAAAGATTTTGGCTTACAAAATTGAATTGCATTTTATGCTATTGTTAATACTAAATAATAGGTTCCTAAGTTAATGTGCCTTCTATAGAGGCTCATTCAGGAACCCTTCTTTCTAATTAGAAGGTTATCACCTTTTTCTCAGATTCTGCTTTAGCAGTTGGGTGTTGTGTATGTTAGAAGAGTTGCTAGAATACCTATTTTTACACTTCTTTAACTTGTGTTTTCAGTGGTTGAGTAACAGTGATTTGTAATCACATACCTTCATATCTCTCTGGTTGCCCATCCCTTGTACTGCTGAGTGTGGTTTTTACCTGGCTACCAATCTGCTGCATGCCAGCAGAATAAACTAATGTGGACAGTTCTGATTTAGTTAGGTCTGCAAATATTTTCATGTCTCAGGTTGATTGTCTTACTGATTTTTTTTCTATATTTCCTTCCATCAACTGGAAAGGAATCCTTTTTTTTTACTCAGAGTTTCTTTTACACAGTTTGCATGGCACTCTTGATGTCTGCTGGGTTTTGTCATCCTCTTCTAGCCAAGCTGGCTAATTTGCATAGCCCTTTTGGTTTTACTGATAGGATTGTGGGTGGTATTTCTTCATAGCTTTAGGTTATATGCAGGGCCTTATTACCCCTTTTCTTTCCAGCCTATTCCCACTGCTTCATCCTTAGGTATCCCGTTGCTTAATTCAAGTGTTTCAGAAATTCTTCATAGTATTTCTCACCAAGCTGGAAGATTACTGAAACTACATGGAATTCTTGAACCATAGGGAACATGTGTAATACTTTGCTCAAAAAGAAGGAACAATTCCAAAGAAGCCTTAGCAGTGTTCCAGTTTTTTTAACTGGTCGGAGACTTTTTGGCACAGCTTGGTTTCTCTCTGGGAAGCAATTCTCACTCTTCCATCTCAAAATAAATTTATTCCTCTTCCATAACTGCAGATTTTTCCCCCATTCACTTGTTGATCAATGACCTGAAAATACAATAAGGCTGTGATATTACTACTTTATCCCTATAAGTTAAGTTGTGAAGGTAACAAAGTAGAAAGCACATGGGAAATGACTTAACCCGAAGAGTGGAAATTCAACTGTGACTTGGTATTTCTAAAGAGAAGACATGAATAATAGTTCAGAAACAAAAATGATTGCATAATTTTACTGTATAACAGATAGCACTCTTCAGCATTATCGTGGTATTTTAACATTATAACAATGCATCAAAAAGTTAGACTAATGCAAGCCTTTCTACTGTCTATAGGATTCACTAGCTGAAGTTGAAGAGAAGTACAAGAAGGCTATGGTTTCCAATGCTCAACTAGACAATGAGAAAAACAATTTGGTTTACCAAGTGGATACTCTAAAGGACGTCATTGAGGAGAAAGAAGAACAGATAGCAGAGCTCTACAGGGAGAATGACGAGAAGTCAAAGGTACTGATTTTCAAGACTTTTTTTTTCTAATTGCCTGAACTGCTTAGTAATAACAGTTGAAAACTTTTGGATAAGTAGAAGAGTCTGTCTATCTCAGCAGCCAAAAATGTTTTGAGTATTGTGTTTCGTTTTCTTAAAAGAAACCAACCACCTTCTCCAGAAAAACCCAAACCACCCACACACCAAATCCCCAAAAAGATGCCCAAGTCCCCAAACACATTCCAACCTGCCCCAAACACATCATCAATCCACGTCCCCAACCCAACTAAATGCAAATTAATTGCATTTAATTAATCCAATACAATAATGATAAAATACGCATTTGTATTGAATAGAACATGTTCAGTCCCATTTTCTTGGAAAGGGAAGATCCGCGTGGCAGCTTTCTCCAGCAGTATTTGGATAAATTCAGTATCTGAGCTTTTCTTATTAATACTGTGCTTAAACCTTTGA
Organism: Aegotheles bennettii; assembly: GCA_013398125.1. Lineage (NCBI taxonomy): Eukaryota > Metazoa > Chordata > Aves > Caprimulgiformes > Aegothelidae > Aegotheles > Aegotheles bennettii. Next base: position 657,261 of record VZRW01001595.1, read on the forward strand.
CATGTTTTCTCTCTGCTCTAAATCTTATTAAATAAAATCTTTGTGTAGTAAGTATCTGGAGAACTTACCTAAAACACTGCTTTTGTGATTTATTTTTATTATTATTTTTTTAGCCACTTGGTAGGTAGAATTTCTCAAACTGTTGCAGTAATTTCCTAGGTAATGTTATGTTAAGTGATATTACTAACTTCTTTTAAACATTATATCAAAAAGTAGTGTCAAACACCAAATAAAAATAAATAATGAATTTATTTAATATAGGAATTGGAGAGACAGAAACACACATGCAGTGTTCTACAGCATAAGTTGGATGAACTTAAAGAGGGCCTTCGACAGAGAGATGAATTGATAGAGGTATGTACATATGAAATAGTGTATGATAGAACTTGTGCAAATAAATAATGATGTAAAATTTTAATTTGAACAGCCACCATACACAAAATGAGCTTAAATATTATTTTGAGTTTTTATCAAAGAATTTATCTTGTTTTAGTGGGTAACACCGAAAGTTGTAATTCAAGTATGTCATTTTCTCAGCACCTGTTTGTTTCAGTAAAAATTGAGTATTTTAAATGTATGGGCCAAAGTTTCCACTACTTGATTTTCAAAAGCTTTCTAGTACTGCATTTCACTGATTGATTTCTTTCCCCATTAAGTTCTCATGCTCTCCAAGCAGTAGTACAGTAACTCCAAAGGACTTCTGAAAAGTCTCAGATCTGTTATCATTACTGAAAAAATAATAAGAGTCATGAACTGGAGTTGATTTTACTTACTAGCAGACGAAAAGGAGTAAGATTAGTCTAAGAAGCAGCATTTTGCAGATAAATAAATAATTTCGACAAACTTGGCAAATTCTGGTTGTAGCTCTCTCATTTGCTTTGGATTCTCTTTGACTTCACTGTGAAGGAAAAAAGCTCTTTATACTTTCTGCTTTGGTGTTGTTTGTTTTTTTTTAAAAAAGTATGTGAATCAAGACTATACAATAGATTTGTCTGGAGTGTTGGCTTTGGTAGAATGTAGCATATATGTGTTGAATATTCACCAAATGCATGCAGTCCCTTCAAAGATAAAGACAGTTTGCCCCCTATTTACCACTTATTTGAGTAACTTCTCTGGCTATCAACACTAACAGATAATCTAGCTGAAGCCATCTAGCTTTTTGCAGAAATACTGTCTTCCATTCCCAGATGTAAAATCAAGTTCACTCATTAGGAAGGCAAAAAATTCTCTCTAGCCCTGAAAATATTTGTCATCTTCATACATAACTAAAATTTTTTGCTATGCTCATACAATTATGTTTGCAGGCCAAATAGCAAAACACAGTTAGTCAGATAAATAACAGGACCACACTTTGATATAAGTTTTAATTATCGTATCAGAAAGGAGTCAGCAGCCATATTTCACTTCCTGGATGCTTGATTCAAACTTCCCTCTTTATAATTTCAAGAAGATTTTTCTATTTTGTAAAACAATAATAAAACCACTTGTTAACGTAAGTGTTCACTTCCAAACAGGACTTGAAGGTATCTGGAAATTACAACAGGATAATTATTTTCCTAAAGACATGAGGTTATCCCCAGTCTGTAATGGGAACTGTTACTAATGAAAAGTAGCTCTAGTTGCACTAAATTCTCCCATCAACATTGATTGAATAGAATTAATTACCATTCTCTTGCATGAATTCCTAAGAGAAATATTATGTTACACTTAGTCTCACCTTTTTTCTTTAACTTCATGCTCATAAACTCTTCGGTTGACTTTTACTATTTAATTTCCTTTATCTGTTTGAATGCTTTTTTGTTCCCCATTTCCTTACTTCTCTTTCCTCTTTTATTCTTCCCTCATCCCATTTACTACAGGAGAATCAACGCATGCAGCAGAATATAGACTCCATAACCAAAGAGCTGTTTGATCTCCAGGAGACAATTAATTGGAAAGATAAAAAAATAGGGGTATGAAACAAATATGGGGGGAAAGGTATTTTTTCATTTTAGAAGTAGATGGATGCCTCCCAACCCCCACAAGGAATGCTGTGTACTCCAAAGAAATGAAGGCCACTCCCAATTTAAATATTTAAAACATTTTGCAATCTGTCTGTTCTTTAGAAAATGAGCTCCACTTCATCTTTACTTGCGTAATGATGAATAGATGAATAATACTATTTAAAGTTACAACATAATAAACTGTTATGCATAAAATTTTATTTATTTATTTATTTATTTATTTACAAAATTTTTACCTGTAATCAGAGCTTGAAAAAGTCATTTCCTTGTTCTTTATAACGTGAAAATGGCCTGGGTCCATATATTGATCCATAGTGACATAGCAATAACACAATTTTATACGAACCTCAATTTTTTTTAAAGCTTTTAATCTCCTTGGAGGCAAATAGAGTTTTCAAAACCTGAACGGTTCAAACCTTGCCTGCCATGTGATTCCTGCCTCTGTCATCATCTTAACAATTTGCATTACAATTAGTAGATTTTAAAATGGTCGGCTTTCCACTACATGGGACAAGAGACAAAATACCCCAAATAATGGAGAACCTAGGGAGCTGCAGGAGCTAAAGGTCAAAATGTGGAGAAGCTTCAGTGAATATTTGTAGATCATGATTGCATTTGGCATACCCACTGCTAAAAAATATGATCTTGAATTAACTTCTGCAGCCACACTTGCACATTCTTGTATTGCACTTCTGATCCTTCTAGGGCTGGTTGGCTTGGATGCAGCACTGAACCAGGATGATTTTCTGATACCACAGACAAAATACCAGGGTTGCCAGCTGTTGGAATTAAGAGTTGGAATCCAAACAGTGGTTGCATGGGACCTTTTGAAGAGCATCTGTAGTGCTCCTGCTTAGAAAGGAAGGTGGTACAGGAAGAACCGAGTTGATACGCCCTACACAGCTGATGTAGGTCAGAGTTTGTCAGCTTTGCTTCTGGGCAGCACAGAAGTGGTAAAACTCTCTCTGAGCCAGCCTGATCCCTGGTGATAAATACATGACTCTGAACCTGTGGCTGTTATGGGCCGCAAGTAGATTGCCTGGTGGTGAGAGGGAGTTAGCTGGATTGTCTTTAGAAAGGAATTGTCTGCCTTTTAGTCATTTCTGTAGGGTCATTTCTCTCTAACTAAATTAATTTTATACCAGATTTTGACATAAGCAGATTTCTTTGAAAATTGCTGTATTTGCTGAAGTTCAAGTCACTTTGAAAGTTATCTTTTAACTAGTGGTGCTCAGTTAAAAAAGCCCTGCTATACTGTCTTTATTCAGCTCATATTTATTTCATGTTTCAATCCATCAATTCATATTGCAATCCTCTCTTCCATCATAAAATAATATTTCAGCATATTTAAGTCTTCTTCTGAGCATTCTTCTGAAAGGTTTTTTTATCTTTAACCGTATTCTTTCCATACTTAATCTTCACGTTTGTCTACTGGACTGTCCCAATTTGTGCAGGCACTTTCTTCTCTTTCAGATATGTCTGTAGAGTTACTACAGAGCATAGCATCTATCTGACTTTCAAAAAACTAGCTACCAGCCAGACTGACAAAGATATTATTTCCTTTAGCCAAAATTCTCCTGCCAGTTTCTATGTTCTTGTAAACACTGTAAGTGGATATTTTTTTTATAGTTTCGATTTTTTTTTTTTGCCATCTTGGTACTGAAATTTCTTATTCTTAAAATGTAAAAATGCTACTGTCTTCTCACTTCTATTGTCCAAAAACATTTACATATTTTTCTTAGCTCACAGTTTTGAGTCGTTGTCCCCAGTACTGAATAGTTTTGCTAATTTTTACTCTATTCTAGCTTCAGAAGTCTCTGAGAAGCTTCACAAAGGGTAGCTTATAACTAGAATGTAAAACTAGGTTATAAATACATGCAGGAGTGATGCTGCCTCAAAACAAGCAAGCCAGGCAAGCAGAGCAGAGGTAGCATGAGTCTGTTTTACACCTGCCTTCTTATATTATTCTTTTTCTACAAAGTGATTGAAATTTGCAGTTGTATTTGGTCTTAAATTAGACCAGTTTGAGGTCACTGAACTACAGCTTCCAGGTTATATTCCTGAACTGTACATCTGTCTTACTGTTTGGTGGCTCCAATTGTACATGTGTTGCCAGTGTGAAGTTGGCAGTGGCATGTGTGAGCTTGGTGTAGATTTCTTGAAGGTTTGTGGAATATTTAGGAATTAGGATCCCAGACAAATCTGCTTTCTGCCAAGTGATCAGATTTCAATCATTCTGGTATGTTAAAACATGCCTGCAGAGCTTAGTTGTCCTGATTTTTATTCTTCCTTCACCCCCCCCTTCCATGATAGAGGAATTGCAGGAGTAGATTTAGTACAAAATTCATGTCATGTATCGTAATGCCTGAGCATACAAACATTAGCAATTTTACTTAAGTTTTTTAACATTGAATAATGATTACTAATCATTTAGAGAATCTGCATCTGCAGTGGGATTTTGGGCATTTGTGTCCATTCTCTGAGGTGGGTGAGCCTACTTCCCCTTCCCTCTCTGCTGCTATTCTTCAAAAATGGCAAAGGTGTATCTTTAAGTGGAACACAAAGTGATGTAAAGATTAAGGTTCTTCACGCTGTTTATCAGTGTAGTTACAGAGATCTAGGATGTGTTTGGAAATAAAAGGACATATACTGAATTCTTAAACTAGGATGTGACAGCTAATGCTTTCACAGGTTGAATTACCTGATTTTTAACGGTTACTTTTATATACTAATAAATCAACTGCAACAGCACATCATTTTTTCTGTTGAAATTAAGAGTAATGCATTAAAGCATTGCTATAGTGTACAGATTCTAGGTAACTATTAATATTCACCATACTGCAATTGTTATGTGGAGCAATTACAATGTAAAGGTATACACCTTCATTTCTTTCTTTGTATCAGTCCATTCCTAAACACCCATGCATGACACAAGGTAACTGGGTAAATTTCTTGGCAAATGTAGGTACACTCTTGCATTTGCTGTATGGTCAGGATTATTTGTAATGCATGCAGTATTGAATTTGAATGGAATACTGGGATGCTGCCCAGTCAATGTCTGATTAATTGCCAGGTAACACAGCTCCTGCATAGATAGGCAAACCTCCATGTCCATATTGTGCTTTTAGCTGTGGTACTTTTTTGTGCTAAAATAGTGTTGCTAGTGATTCCTGCTCTCTTTTGCTCTAGAACTTTTTGCTTTGGTTTTAGTAAAGAGTGGTTGTAATACTTAAGCAAGTAGTAAAGAAATTAGTATTTGTAAGTGGATGACAGGTTATATATCTAAGGTCTTTTATGAGGTAAGATTTCTACTTCTATACCCTGTTAAAGTTAGAAAAATTACTTCAATGAACATGATGTTTTAGGATCTTTGCCAGTTAAGTTCCAGCAAATTTTATTTCTGGCCACAGAGTGCCTATATTAAGAAGAATCACTTACTCTTTTGGTATTCAATTTAGTTTGTCAAAATCTACCAAAAATAGAAAATACTAAATAGAAATCTATTATAGAATCTACTAAGACCCATCTGGGAAAAAATTGTCATGAGAAACACGCAGCAATGAGATTAGATATGTGACTTGTAAAAGTTAGTTATCAAAGATGTGCATTTCTATATATTAAATACCCCTTTTAATCTCTTCACTTTTATTGAGCTCTTTGTATTTACTTGTAGAAACTCTCTCTGCTATCTGTCATATGCTTTTTTTCTGTGCCATTCTTTTTCTTGCTATCTGCCTGAACCCAGGCCCTAGAAAGACAGAAAGATTACTTTGACTGCATTAAGAATGAGCGAGATGAGCTCAGAGAGGAGTTGGCTGACCTGAAGGAAACAATGAAGAGAGGAGAGGTATGTTGGTAGTAGTTACTTTACAGTAACAGAAATCCAGGAATGGGGCATGAAATCAAGGTCAATAAAAAGGAGGAAGAATGGTTACTATTCTTGTGCAGTCTCAAAACGTGACCTTAGGGTAGGATAAACAACACATTTGTTGTAATCAAAAGATCAACTTGAAAATCTTTTTTAAAACTTTTGTGTTCAGTTATATTTTAGCACTGCACTTGTATGAGTAGGTTTTTTCCTTTTGTATTTTTAGAAACATGGATTAGTTATAATTCCAGATGGCACACCAAATGGTGATGTAAACCATGAATCAGTGGTTGGTGCAATAACAGTTGTATCACAGGAAGCTGCTCAAGTCTTGGAATCTGCAGGAGAAGGACCACTAGGTAAAAATATCCTAACAGACTTTTTATTTGCCTCCTGTTCACAGTGGGTTGTGATTTACAGCCACAAAAAGATACCTGCGGTGCTTCTGGAATACATGCTTACATAACTTTCAAGACTCTGATTTTTATAACATTTTTTTTTGATGCTGAGTAAAAAAACCATGTATCTTTTGTATAAAAAAACCATAATAGTATGTGCTTGGATGTCTTGGAACTGCTTAGATCTCTTAGTCCAGTTTCTATTTTGTTGCTGTCAGAAAATATCTTGCCTAAAACTGTAGTCTTTTGATTAGTATGTTTTCCATTGTGTTTCATGAAAAAAAAATTCTTTAAAAGTATGTATAATCAACTTATAGGAAACAACACATTTTCTATTATTTGCCCTTCCTTGAAATACTTCTGCTTTTATTAGTGTAAAGCAAGTTCAGTCTTTCATCACATTCACTACAAAAAAAATTAAAAGTTTTAAAAACATTCAAAAAATTACACAGACAACAGGAAGATGCAGGTTTGGGGGGGCTTTATTTAACTTGCTTTTTATCCTTAGGTTGAACAAGTTACTATATGCATAGTCTATCCTCTGTAAAACTGTTAGTTAACATGCAAAGAAACATCTCTATACAGTTGCATTGTATTTGTACATAACATATAATAATAGTTTGTTTTAACAGAGATTATACATATTTCTGCTGTGACTCCATCATAGTGAAATACAGAGGTGTTTTATGCTTTGTTACTGTCAAAGTTCCAAGGGAGCTGCTCTAATCTTAGCACGGTGTTGCTGGACAGACTGTTTTGTAGCCATTACTGGTCTTCTGACTGATTATAGAGATACTGAAACATTCCTGTGGGTCTGTTCCCAAGTACTGTTTTTGTGGTTTGAGAATGTTTTACAAACTCTCTACTCTCTGCCTTCCCTGAAGAGACAGCAGTCTTTAAGAATAAGGGAAAAGAGTATACAATCAGAAGAAAACTTTGTTGGAAATGGCTGTTCTAGATATTGGGACAAAACTGGTTTTATTACTTAAAAAAATGCACAGTTGTTGATTTACTTTGAAAAATTGCTAGACTCGAAGGTCTTGCTTTTAAAATTGCTATACTACTAAACAGTGTGAATTACCTATTTTTCCCTTTTTTTTCTGGTGTTAACTGAAGGTTGGTATGTTGAGATGTATCAAAGTTCTATGCTTTAAGTTTGAAGAGCATTTTAAATGGAAAATTAACAGAAAGTTATGAAAAATATGTTCTTAGTTACAGATTTCTGTTTTTTAATGGAGTTCTTTGGTTTTAGATGTCCGGCTACGAAAACTGGCTGGAGATAAGGAAGAATTATTGTCCCAGGTAAAATAAGCTATTCTTTTCAGAAATAGACTTTTGTGCATTCTTTTGCAGACTATTAATATATTAGCAATAAACAAATATTAAGCACCAAAGATGCTTAATCAAATACTTAAACACTAAAGCAGAATAAAATACTGTTTCTTACCTGGCTGTCTACCAGAAATTATCAGCTTCTCTCACTAGTGTCCTTACCCATATGAATTTGATCTTGGTTGGTAAAGAACTCTAATTTCAGTAACTGGCTAGCTGAAATCTAACTTGATGCTGACTCTGTTATTACTGCACATACTTAAAAGTTTTTTTCTTTTGTTTTGTCTTATGTGAAAATAGTAAAGTCAGTAAAATAACATGCTCATAAGCTCAAGTGGCTCTTTCTTCCAATCTGCTAAACGGTGCTATTTCTTAGATCATTTCAGTTACTCAAATAGAAAATGAATATTCTCAAAATAGCTCTATTTTAATAAAGTCCAGTACTGAGAAGAGAGGACTCGAGAAAATACATAACCATTGAGCCATTGTTAAGAATACCATGGGGTTTGTGATTCTAGTTGAACACGTTACAAATTTCAAATGGTGGTGTCAACATTTGCTTTTGCTAGCAACGTACCTTAATTTTAGTATAGATACTTGGTTTAGAATGCCAATAAATTCAAGTATTGAATCAAGATGTATATGCATATCTATCAACATGTAATTGTAAATTACTGTTAAAATATTTGATTTATATTTTGCATGAGTTTTGCATATATAACTCCCATACCACTAATCTGTAGGGTGATATTTTGGTAAGAGAGTCAAAAAAGTAGCTCCCAGTTCTTTCATAAACTCCAGACACAGAGGACATGGCTGAGCAGTCTGTGTTCCCTCACTACTGGAAAAATCCCAAGACAGCTGCTGTAGCATAAAATGGAGCCATTTAATTTGCACTCAGACTTGCCTAGGACCATTGCTTCCAGGGGGGGTAAAAGAGAGGAACCTGAAAAAGATGTGGATGTTTTGTTGTGTAAACTCACAAGGATTTTGTTCATAATCTTAAGTGTTTAGAGCATAAAAGGTATTCTGTAGAATAAATGCATAAACAGAGTTTAATGCTGTTGTCTCCTCCTTTGGAAAGGCAGCTCTGTTAAAGTTACCAGGTGCCCCTGCATCACCCAGAGATCCCTGCAGCACTGACCAAACTGGTGGGTTTGGATTGTGCATTGACATGCAGAGGGCACTTTCCCAGCAGTGTAGATGGGGAACTGCAGCCACAGACCTCAGGGACTGTCTTCCCCACCTCCCCTGCATATGGCTTTGCTATACTCCTGCTTACAGAACTGTCTCAGCCAGTGGCATCTCAGGACTGCTTTGCCTTTTCTGCATTTAGGTACATAACTACTGAGCTTCTGGGAGTCTTTTTCACAAAAGAACACTTCTTTTTCAGGTTAGAAAACTGAGGATGCAGTTGGAAGAAGAACGACAGAAATACTCTAAAAGTGATGGCATGAATCCAGATATCATAGGCTTAGAGAACGGTTCTGACTTGCAGCTAATTGAAATGCAGAGTAGGTATATGGTTACTGCTCAAAGGTATTCTTGCTGGGGAGAGGAAACAGACTCTTCCAACTCTTTTTCCTATATTCTTGTGCAGTAGTAGTATTGTGAATGGATATATCGTTGAGCAGCTAGTTTTTTTGGTGGTGTATCTCCTTACAGGAAATTTCTCACTGAAGAATAGCTTAAAAATCTCAGTGTTGAATAACAACATTCTGGAAGTTATTTTTCAGTTGGTGACCTCTCCTAGAATGGATGCTACTACTTGAACAGTTTCAATTTTTGGATGATAGAACTTCAGCTGAGATATTTTGTTAACGTGTTCTACCTGAATTTTTTATTTTGCTAATGAGTTCTACCTGAATTTTTCATTTTGTTGAATCTTTGATACAGAAACTTAATCTAAAAGACTATTATTCTCTGAAGCAAAGCAGGAAAGGTTATTAAACATGATATTCAGTGTTGCTTCATAGCAGCACTAAGCTGCTTTCTATTTCAAGCAGGCTATTTCTTCAGCTGAGAACTTTACTTGTTTGACAGATTGTCATTTAATATGCTTGTGGCAATGAACATGAACAGAGCGCTGGCAATGTCAGGGCTAAAATATAGCACCAAAATAATTTGCAGAACTCCTTAAGAGTTTTTCAGGCAGGCTCAAGCCTTGTGCTCCTTATCATTGAAATATTGTTATGGATGTCTACTGTAAATGTTTCTGGTATTAATGTCTATTGTGATTTGACCTATTTTGCATTGTGTGTTGGTTATTCTGTTGATTCTCTTTTTGAGAGATAAGTTTGATCTAAATATGTGTGTTTTAAGAAGTGTGTGTCTCATTTACACATCTGAGATTTAATGCACACTCTTACAGAGACACTAGCTGTGTTCTCTAAACAACAGGGAAATTATTTCCTTTTCATACTCTCAAAAAAGATTACTGAAAGAAAATTTATATCTTTATAATCCTGTACATGGGCTTCTCAATAAAATGGTCTTTTTAATTATTTTTAATTAAAAGGGAAACTGCCAGTTTAGAGTTGCTTTGAATAATATATTTATGCCATTTTTTTGTCTAGGAGATGCCAACAGACAAATTAGTGAATACAAATTTAAGCTTTCCAAAGCTGAACAAGATAGAACTACTTTGGAACAAAATGTAAGTGTGTCTTTCTTCATATTTATTGTTTGCATTACCCTTGCTCGGCAGACTTTTACAATATTTTTTTTTCATAGTTTTTGTTGAAAACATAATACATAATTTGATTTACTGTTTGTTCTTTAGTTGGCCCAGAATGGCACTACATTTATTTTTTTTATATTTCCTGTAATTCAAAACCTGTGCGTAGGTCTAACCATAGGAGAAAATAATCTGGAGTTAGTTTACTAAAGTGTGAATGTATGGCAGAATATAAAGATGAACTGAAGCTACTAGCTCAAGAAAATCAGTTTATGTAGTTTAATTACTTGTAAGACAGTTGTATAGACTGTGGAAGGTACATAATTCACTCTCCAAAATTCAAGATACACATATATTACCGATACACATATATATCTCTTCCACTGAATTACTCACACTGTGATTCTAAGTCAGTAACATGCTATTATAGTTCAGCATCTCTGTAGATCACCTAAAAATTGCATAAGGGATTATAATTTGAATTATATATGAACACAGCAATAGGTGACTAGCCCTTCCTGTGGATTTGGGAGCAGCAGAGAGCTATAAATACAGCAACCCAGCAAGTGGGTTTTAACACCTGCAGATTGCAGCCAGGATTTGTCCCAAGCCCCCTCTTTACTGCTGAACTCTGTGCTTGAGCTCAAGACCTCTTGCATCATGCCCTGGTAACAGTCTCCTTTTCTACTTTGCACGTTTTCACATAGTCTCTTCAGCTTTCCAGCTTTTGGTCTTAATCCTACCTCTTCCACAATTCTTTTTTTATTTTTTTTTCTCCCAACTCTTCTCTCTGCTTAGTTCTTTAACCTTCTGTATCTTCTTAGCTGTGTCTTACGTTCTGTTCTCTAATATTTCCCATGATCCTTGCCAAGGAGGGACAGGCAATGGAGGGACAGGTATTTTTATTAAAACAGAAGTACTGTTTTACTAGTTTTTAAACACTTTCTTTGCAATTTTGGCTGCTGCTAACACAGTTAAACCTCCTCTTTCCAGAGGGAGATACTGTGGATAATTCACAGGATGCCTTGTGTTACGATGGCTTTTCAGAAATGGAAGAACTGCTGGTGGCAGGTGACCTCAGGCTGGAACACCTGAGTGATGGTTCTTTTTGTCTTGTTTGGGTTTGCAGATTGGACGACTTGAGGGGCAGGTTGCAAGGTATAAAAGTGCAGCAGAAAATGCAGAAAAAGTAGAAGATGAACTCAAAGCTGAAAAGAGGAAGCTTCAGCGAGAGGTAATGGACTTGATTTCCTTTTCAGCTGTTTGCTCCTTTCAGTCTTGAACTGCTCTGCCTTTTGCCTTCAAGCTTTATTTTTTGTAACCTTTGGTTACAGCTTTTTAAGTGTTTTTTAAGAAGGCCTCTGAGTCTATCAAGTCTATCAGAAGACAACTATAGCACATAAAAGTAATGCTGATTACAATTCAATGTAGTACTTCCTTGAAAGGAAGGATCTAAAGTTGTATTTTCTTCTAAGTGTGATAACTTTATGCTATTTTAAATTAATCTTTCCATAAAAATTACCAGGGAGCCAAATGCTCTCTGTGTCAAGTACCAGCCTGGGAAGTTTCCAGCATGTACCTTACAGGCAGCTGGGAAGAAGCAGTATTTAACTGAGCTGTTGATCATGCTTGCTTAAGAAGCTGCTGTGTGACTAGCATGATGCCTGCTGCTCACGGGAATATATATATGCATTGTCAAGTAACAATGGTGGAGAGGACTTTACCTTTAAATAGCACGTAATGGAAGTTGCAGGCACCTAGTTCTTTAGAATGAGAACATGTTTCAATTGCTTCCCAATTATTTTTTAACAATTGAATTCCAGTTTATCTGACTGCAATAATGAAAGTGTTGGTCTTAACTCTTACAAAGCATATCCTACTTGTAGTCCTGATTTAATTTCCTCTGCCAAAGGTTAAGAACAGCAGAAAGTCCGAGTAAATTTAAACTGATCGTAAATTTTGCTTTCATTTTATAGTTAAGAACAGCACTGGACAAGATAGAAGAGATGGAGATGACCAATAGCCATTTAATGAAAAGGCTGGAGAAGATGAAGGCAAATAGGACAGCGCTTTTATCTCAACAGTGAAGTGGAAATTGAAAATATGATGCACTGCTCCTTGAATAACTAGCCCCTAGCTTATTTTTAAATACAGACTTTCATTGGCACAAACTATTTGAACACTGAGCTGTTCATTGGTGGTTTCGTTTCATAATTAAATTGCATACTTCTTTTTGTAATTTATGAGAGAATGAAATGTAGTTTGAATTCCCATGTGAATGACACAATTTTTCTGTAGCATTTGATTCTAGAGTCCAAGCTGGAGCACAATGCTGTATGTTCAACTTAGCGATAGAAAATGTTTTTACAGCTGTGGAATCAAGTTTACTCACGATCTCTTTTGGCTGCTTTAATGATGCTTGATGCTCAGAGACAACTGCATGAATTCGAGAAGACACTGTATTACTGTATTATAAACTAACATATATTTGCTCAAGACATCACCCAGCACAAGTGCCTTTTATCTGGTGCAATTTAGACTTCATTGTTGAAATAACCTTTGAAATCAGATAACACTTTATTTTAAGATACATTTGAGGTATTCACTAAACTTTATACATTTTGAAGATACATTTTTGTAAAATATTTAAATTTATAAGGAAAAAATAGGGACTGTATATAAAGATCTGCTTTTTTGCATGGGCACATCTGAATTCTAGGTAACTTTGTCAAATACTAGCCCCTGATACTCTTAGTATTAAGAGTGCAGATTTAAAAACTTCTGTTGTACACCATCAAATTATATGTCATCTGCTGCTTAAGTGTGAATTGAAATTTTAGGGTGGGAGGAAAGGGTGGGAAATGTGGTTAAGGAGTTTATTAAATGGACACTTTACTGACCAAAACCAGATGTTTTGTGTTTTCTTCTAAATACTGAGATACCAACAGGACAGATCGAAATCTTTGCAAGATAGTAAATTCTAATCTTCATACTCTTGAAAAAGATCTTTTTGGCTTTGAAATAGTGTTTGGTTTTGGTTTTTTTCTGGTTTCTTAGCATATCTGCTGCTCTTTGTCAGTACTGCCATGGAGGAGGGAGGCAGTACAAGGAAGAAGGTGCTTTCTGGAATGGTGTGGGTTTTGTCTGTAGCCTGCTCTATGCACAGTGAATGCTATTAAGAACTTCCACGCTTTTCAAGCTGGCACATGACAAGTGGGAAAAGAACAGCTCAACTGCAATGGCAATTCTGAAGTATTTGAAGTGGGTGCTGCCCGTGTTGAGACTTTGCTTGAGGCCAGCAGGAATGCAACATTTGATCTGAGAGGAATCGTTCTTCTGGACTCACATGTTGTAAATTGCTATCCTTCAGGAGTATTTCTCAAAGCAAGGCAGGCTTCAGGACCTTTGCAATCCAGAGGGTGCGTGCTTCTGCTTGTACCAGAGCTGCTTTCCAAAGGAATAGCTGTCTTTACAGTGCCAAATAGAAGCTTTCTGTATTTTCCTGTTTGGATGCTAGATGCTTCTTGGACTTGGGAAGAAAATGCCTTCTTTCCTGTTGAGAAACCTCCTTGTAAGTAGCAGATCTCCCTAGGCGTACTCATTAAGTAAGAGACAATTGTAGTTTGGTGGTCACATAGATCATTGTGCTGTTTACTCTTTGTGTTCCTTTGTGTACTTGTTCAGAAGAAATTGTCAAGGTCTTGATTAGTTGTTCTTAACAGTGTGTAGTCTGAAGATAAAAGGATACTTTGTGGGTTTTGAGAGTGTTCACATGTACAGAACTGCTAAAACCTTACTTGGCACATGGTGGGGAGTACATTGCTGGTTCACTTCCTCTAAACCATCTATTGAAGCTGGAAGTCTTACGTCACAGGGACAACTGTGTGATTTCAGTATTAAACTCTGGCAGATAAGGAGTTACCAGCTCAGAATTACCAGCCTCCTGCAAAACTACTACTGGAGCATCAGTACATCCTTTCTAAAGGTTTAAATTTAAAGTCTTCAATTTCAGGGCCATGCAATGAAATAAGTAGGTAGCATTGCACGACCTCAGGAAAGATGAGATTTGCAGAGGAGGAGCCATCTCAGGAAACAAGTGTCTGCTTTCACTCAAGCCCCCAGGCATCACTGTGTCCCCCCAGAACATCAGCCATTTCAACCAGACCACTGCCACCTTCCATTTCAGCATCTTGTGGCCTGACTGCACCCTCTGGAGGTTCTGCATTAACCTCTGCCATTCCTTCAGTGGGGCCTGTGCTTAGGGGTGGTTCACTAGCTGGAGGAAAGCATCCAGTTCCTGCTCTCAGGAATCAGTGCATACTGGAATTTAGGCATTTACAAACAAAAAACTATCTGGAGAAATATCTGAGTGTTCCTGAGGTTGTTTGAGATGACCTGGGAGGTACCATCAAAAGCAGCAATAAGAAAAAAATACGAGGTTATTTTGATGCAAATATGAAAAAAAGGGTAAGTAAAAAGGACTGACATTTCCAACTCTTTTATTGAATCAAAGCACTGTTCATGTCATCAGACCAGTGTATCTGTGACAGGCAAGTGAATGGTGGCCACACAACCTCACCAGCATTGCTAGAGACCGCAGCTTGCTTGTTGACCAAATGAAAAACAAGCATTAGCTGTGATTATGGAAAGGTTGTAGGAAAAGTTACTATTTCTGGGGTTTGGTTGGGAAAAAAAATGCAGGTTGAGTTTTATTAATCAGAAAAATTTAGAGAAAGGGACAGAGGAGCTTTTGGTGCCTCCTGAATGCAGGGTTCTGCCCAGTTACTGCCCACAGAGGTGTGAAGCTAATGGAAAGTGAGTGTGAGGATAACTGCAACATGGTGTAATACCAGTGTCATTATTGAGGTCATGATTTTTAACCCCAGCACAGTTCATTTTCCCCTCAAGCTTGCAGGGGGTTTTGTTTGGTACGTGGGGGGTTATTGGGCTGAGTGGACATGTTGGGTGTGAGTTTCATAGAATCATAGAATCACAGAATCATTATGGTTGGAAGGCACCTCCAGGGGCATCAAGTCCAACCTTTATCCCATCATATTCCAGACCATTAGACCATGGCCTCAAGTTTGGCTGGGGACAGGAAGCAGCACCAGAAAGGTAAAACAGATTTTCCTCATTTGCTTTTAGTGGGCCATGGCGTGCTGAAAAGCAGCCTCTCAGAGGCATCTGATGGGCTTTTGGCTACTTCCACCGAGCTCCAGGGAGACTATCAAGTTCCACAGCTTCATCTCATGTGCCAGAAGATCTTCACCTCATAGAATCACAGAATCATTATGGTTGGAAGGGACCTCCAGGGGCATCAAGTCCACCCTTTATCCCATCATATTCCAGACCATTAGACCATGGCCTCAAGTGCCTCATCAACCCGTTTTTTGAACACCCCCAGGGACGGTGACTCCACCACCTCCCTGGGCAGCCCATTCCAGTGCCCAACCACCCTCTCAGTAAAGAACTTCTTCCTAATCTCCAACCTAAACTTCCCCTGCCGTCCCACGGCCCCCCGGCAGCTGTTGATTTACCCCCTGTCAGGGCTATGCAGGGGAGGCCGGGCTGCAGAGGCACCGGCGCTGTAACCCCCCCCCGCCCGGTGCTGCGGGAGGCGGAGCGCGGTGNCGGCCGGGGCTCCCGGGCCTGCCCACGCTCCCGGCGGCTCCTGCAGCCCCTGTGCCCTCCCCCGCGGGCTGCCCGCCTCGCGTCCGTCCCTTGGGAAGGCAGGAGATGGCCAAGTCCTCGCGAAAGCCGCGCAGGAGGAGTCGGGGCAACGCGAAGGAGCGACTGAAAGCGAGGAACAAGAAACGGGCAGGGGTGGGGAAAGGCCATGAGCCCTCGTGTGCGAGTGTCGGCTGCACAGGTAAGGTGCTGGGCTGTGTGTGTCACAGTTCAACCCCAGCTCGCTGTCACTCATCCCCAGGGTGTGACACCAGGCGGTTCTCTTGCAGCCAGCAGCGCTGAGCAACTGCCGAGCGCCCAGGCTGACCATGGAGCTCAGGCTTTGGAGGAGGAGACGCTGAAAATGAGAGAAGCCTTGAATACCTTTCTGTATTTAAAGGAAGAGAATCAATCCCTCAAGTTTCAGATCCTCTGTCTGCAGACATTGCTCCAATCGCAGCGAGCGCAGCCGCCTGAGCAGGTATTCTGAACACCGGCCTTGTCCTGCAGGAATGGGCAGTGCCAGAATTGGCTCCAGATAATCCTGAGATGGGCTCCCATCTTCAGAAGTGGCTTGGAAATTACTGGAGTCAATCACAGGGCTGGAAAGGCCAGGAGGTTTGTGATGTGGTGGCATCCTACCTTCCCATCTCTGGTCTAGACTTTTACTTCTGTCTGCCAAGGAGGCTTCTGCTTTCTGAGTTTTTACCTCCAAGTACCTCCATTGCTTTGTTCCTGCAGGGGGGTTGGACTAGATGATCCTTCGAGGTCCCTTCCAACCCTAGAATTCTGTGATTCTGTGAGAATCCTGTGACATCCACACAATTCACCTGTGGAGGCGAAGGAGAGGGCTGGCTCTGAGGGTGGCAGAATTTGGGTTTCTCTTTACCCTGCTGCCAGACATCTGCAGCCTTGCTCCCCTTCTTGCTTCAGCTGCTTAATCACAGTGAAACCCTTCTTGTTGGCAGATTGTGGAAATGTTTCCTTCAGTGCCTACAATGATTCCTGTTGCCACCGGACAAGAGCATTGTGTGTAAGTAACTGGTTAATTTGGCTTGTCACTTTTCTTACGGCTCTGTTACAGTGGGGGGGAGAGGGAATGCAATGCAACGAAAATAATTCCTTGTCCTAGAAGTGATGGATTTTTTCCCTCCCTAGGGAATGTCCACAGCATGTTGTGGAACTTGAAGAAGTCCCTGAGAGTGAGAGGAAGGCTACAGCAGATGACAGTAAGCCAGCTGGCTTTGTTTCAGAGGACCACTGTGAATCTGCTGGTGCCAGTGCCATAAAGGAAGTAGAACCAGAGCGTGGTAAGGCAATCTATTGGGCATTTCTCCCTCCTGAAGTAAGGAGGAGGACTCTGTGCCTGTAACTGCATTGTGAATACTCCCTTGTAGCAAAGGTGAGATAATACATGAGAACAGAGAAATTCTGTATAGTGGTAGTTGTGGCTGTTGTAGCTGTGGTGAGGAGCAGACTTGAATGTCAGCAAAGGCTAAAGGTTTCAAATGAAGATGCCTGGCAGAAGAGGGAACAAATTTGAAAGGTCTGGACTCTTGTATTCCTGCCTCCTACTGAACAGCTAAGAAAGCTGATTTTCTGTTGCCTGTTAATGTTTATGATGAGACCCTTTTTCAAAGCCCAGAAAAGTCTAACTGGGGAGATGAATGTCGTAGATACAACTGGCAGCTGTTTAATGTCTACAAATGGTTCATTTGTAGATACTGTGCCTTAAGATCCACGTTTTCTTGAAGTGTTTGGTGTATAATGAACTAACATGCCTTGAAACTCTTTGAACAGAGGAATCTTTTGAGCCTTCTCATCAATGTCTTCAGAATGGTACCAGCACAGCATACTCTCACCTCAGCACTGGGGTAGCAGTTGTTCACCCAGCATGTGAAAGACGTCCCTGAGATGCAGGCAACGTGATCCCAGGAACCACGTATGTGTCCTACTTCTCAGCTTAATGTAGTGAAGCACTGTGGCCTCTCTTAAAAGGCAGGACATGGCAGGGGTTATGTGGGGCACAAAGTTTCAGGATGGCCTTTGAAGAAGGGTCTGATATTAGTACTCCAGAATGGTTCAAAGCAGGGTCTAATGTAGTAGTTGGGAACTGAACTGTTGCAAATAGAGAAGAGAGTGGGAGACAAAATAGAATCCAAACTTTTTTGCTGCATTATTTTGCAGGAAGCTTAAAGGAGGTGCATTTGCAAATGAGTATCAGCTGTCAGCTTCAATTTTCCAGCAGAAAAAAAGAAGATTCTCTTGAAATAAAGGAGAAATGTTTCTGTTATCAGTGAGTTTTCCTGTCGTTCTTAACACCTAAGCAGTTCATGATGCATGAGAACATCTCCCACAAATAGTCACATCTGGGCATCTGACACTAGGGACACGGGCAAAAGGGTCTGTTTTCTTTAGTCCAAGAAGTGACTGCTTTTAAGGAGGTGGCTTTTGTGTGTAAGGCCTAAGGTGACTTTTGTAACAGAGATGGTTCTATTGCATGGCTTCGGGGGTTGCTTTAAGTGTCCTCTGACAGGTACTGGAGTTCAATCTGGGCACAGTGCCAGCCAGTGCACTCTTTTCTTCCCATGGTATCAGTACAATACCTGTGCTAGCCAGTCTGTCAGCTCTGGTTTGACTGCCCAGCTGGAGCTGAAATCCATCCAAATCAGTTGGCTCAGCTACAAATGTGGCTTGAGAAATAGGATCTGGGTTCTGCCTTGGGTTGCTGCCTTTCTGGCTTTCTGTGAAGGCTGAGAGAGGTGCACTTCTTTGGGGCATGGAGAGGGAGATAACATGAGGGTGGAGAGCGCTGCTGGCGACAGAGAGCTCCCCTGCTTTGTCCTCACAGACCTGATGCTTTTGTTCCTGATGGAACATAACCTCAAACCACCAAGGAAGAGCCCTCCATTTGTGTGCTGATGCTCTCGGTACTGCAGTAGGTGGTGTGTTAGAGGAACCTCTGGAAACTGTCAAACCATTTTAAGCCTGTGTAGCACTGCCTGTTTTTTCTTTGCCTATCTGCCACTTTCTCAAGTGGCTGTTTCTGTTGTGAGAACATGAAGACATTGCAGGTTTATGGTGGCAGAGGACAAGTGTACAGCTTCTGTCTCTACTGGAGAGAGTGCCAGTGTCACCTGTCCCATGTGAAGAGGCACAAGACTTCTCCCCTTCTGTAGTTTGTTAACATCAGTCACTCTCAGGCTTGCTTTGTTTGTGATGGTCTCAGCAGTTCAGATGAAGGCGGTGCCTGCTGAATGTTTTCTAGTGTTCTACCTTAATACAATGTAATGGCTGTTGACCTAAAGCTGGCAGACTTGCCATGGACATCAGCAATTCCAGGAGGAGTGTAAACTTGATGTTGCAGTCCCCTTCTGTGGTCTCAGAAAGATGTAAGCAGAGTGAGCTCTTCCCTCCAAGAGTTTTTGTCGCCTTAGCACCCCTGCAGCCTGCAGTGACTGTTTTCTGTGGCTACAAAGCTGGCCTGAACAAAGCCTGCCTGAAGCATATGAAGACTTCTGAATTCAGTGTGCTGCTGCTTCTCCCTTCTGGGATTGGTGTGCCTAGGGCTATCAAGAAAGCAAGGCTGGGTTTTTTGTGCAAACTGCCTGGGGACCTCTAGCAAATGTAAGTATATTTATCATACATTTTTTTTGCCTTAGGTGATTGAGCCCCAGACTAAGTCTTACTCAGTGAATACGAACCCATCCTTGCATGTTTTTTGGAGTGGCTAACACTGGGTAGATGCAGCCCTACCTTTAGAAGGTTTTCTTCCAGTGTGCCAAAAAAACCTTGCGTACCAGTATATGATTGTAGGTAAGTTCAAAGTGCAAAGGGAGATGTTGCTTCTGTTCATTGTGTACTATTACAAAGGGGCTTTTAGTGGGCAAAATACATACCTAGCAAAGAGCATGTGTTTTCAGAGGAGAACTCAAGACCTCTGAGCAGATAAATCTGAGTTGCTGGAGGTGTTAATGTTGCCAGAAGTTAGTACAATCTGTGACAAGGTATAAATGTTATCACAGAATCACAGAATGTTAGGAGTTGGAAGGGACCTCGAAAGATCATCTAGTCCACCCCCCCTGCCAGAGCAGGACAACCTAGAGCAGGTCACACAGGAATGCATCCAGTCGAGTTTTGAATGTCTCCAGAGAAGGAGACTCCAAATGTGGGGTCTTCCCAGCTCTTCCAGTAGAATTGCTGGCTGGGCCCTGCTTGGGCTCAGTGGACCTATCCCAGGGAGTTTGTGGGCTCTCTGAGTACTTCCTGGGGCCACTGGAAGGGGAAGCAACTGCATTCTCACAGCTTCTGTGCTCAGTTGTGGTGTACCAACTCAACTATGTGCTGAAGGCAGACCTAGGGAAGTAGAAGTCCAAAGTAATTCAGGTTTAGTTACACCTAAACCAGTATAATATATCGATTTGACAAATGCAGTATTGATCAGCTGTTGAAGCATTTGCTAAACCACATGTGTTGCTGTGACTTCATTGTATGGTACCTCTAAAACTTTTAGTTTTAAAATTGGGGAAACAGTGCATGTCTTCAAAACTGAAAAGGGGGGACACTACTATTTTCTTAAAATAAGCAACTTGCACGGGCTCTGAAGCTGGGCAGGTACGTCCAGCCAGTTGCAAGATGAACTGTAAGTGTCCAAACTGGCTATGAAACAGTTCTGTTTGTAGTAATACATCCAAGTATTGGTCAGACTTGCTACATCTCTTGCTCTGAGCTATTTCTAACATAGGCATTTTGAATGCTGTTTCTGTCACTGAGACTCCTTCCAGCTAGTCTCTGACATGTCCTTACTGAATAGATCACTGATTTAACACCCCACAATCCTCCCACAAAGCCACATTCTTTGTCATAAGACTGCCTTTCTTTTAACCTGTTACCTCCTAAACTTTACCGGGGGAGCATCTGCAAGTATCAGACACAAAGAATGAAATGTATGTTTTAGTCTTCATTAGAGCAATTTATGAATTTTAACTAGAAAAGGTGAAGTGATGACTTCTTTTTGGCCAAGTTCATCTCTCTAGAGTTAGAATTACCTCTGGGATGTAGTGGAAGCAGGATAATGTAGGTATGTGTATTCAGTGTCATGCTGTTTAGTATAGACTCTTTCTCCTCGGAGAGTTAAAGTATGTATCAGTGAAGAGTAGGATATGAGGCATATCAGGAAGTACATCAAAACCTTACCCTGTTGAAGCAACCTAAATACAAGTCTAATATGCCAAAGACATTCACGAAGATATTTTGGGTTCTTAGGTCCTGAATAAACTAGATCAATGTAGCATGAAGTATCTAGCTAGACGCTTGTCTTCACGTACTGCTTATGAGACTGCAATTTTCATGTGAAATGTTTGTCAGACTCTCAAGTAAATCAAGTTTTATGTGTATTGAGTCAGGACTTGGTAGAAGATCCATGAAATTTTTCTTTTTTGAAAGTTCTTCCTCATCTCTCACCTGAGTATTTCTTCAAAAACTATTAAAAATCATATAACCTCAAAGTTTAAACTCTTCAGCCTCTCATTTCATTGTACCATTTTCTAATAAAATAGAGTAGGGAGAGTGGGAAGTTTTTTCAGCCTGATACTTCATTAGTTAAACTGTCTGAATAGTCTTTGTGTTTCCAAAGGTGTGGTTTACCCTGTTCTGAGGGATTTTGTGCTGTAGCTAATGAAAACTGTACATTCACACTGTAACTGGTGATGAAAAAATCTTCAGACATTGAGTGCAATATAAATCATCACTTTAATAAAATGTCTATATTTTCAGTGTAATATGTTTGCAGAGCTGAAAGAGTTTTTAGAAGTGTTAGTGATTGAATAGGGAAGTTTCCTGAAACACTTCTGAGAAACAGAACTGCATCCCTAGCTATGAAACAGGCACACTGGTTGCAAGAAAGGCAGCTTCAGTTGTCAATCACACTTGTTTAAATTATGTATAGAAAAAATCCTCCATTGCACCAGCAGATCTGTAGAATTTATTCTCAGAGTAGATTGTGAAAAGTCACTGAAAGTATGCTATGAATTATTTAAGACACATAATAAGTACAGTTGTTTAAAAATGAACTAATGCTGCATTGATGATGTGTTTCAGGACATGGAGAGGATAAGGGAAAGGCAGGAGATATAACTCAAGAGAAGCAGAATAAATAGCTCTTCCCTGTGCCAGGGAATGGTTGCCTTTTCTTTGTTTTAATTGGTAATTAAACCCTGAGGAGGATCAAATTACTTACTTACATTTTCTTGAATGCAAGATGTATGGCAAGAGGGACAACGGGGAGTGAGTTCATGCCCAGCCCAGTTGTAGACATTGTCTTTTAAAGAGTCACACTTGCCTGAATTCTCTGCAGTCAATAGTGATCTAATGAGCATTAAAGCTCTCTGAACAAGGGAAGCTTTTGAGCCATCTGGTGGTTGTCTGTGGGATGTTTCCATAAGGGCTTACTCAGCACCTGGAGTAAACTTCTCCTAGGAGATGAAGGAGCAACAGCTCCAAAACTTGGGCTGCGCTGTCCTCTTCCTTTAAGTTCTAAAGAGCCATGTGTTGAATTGAGCCATGTTTTGTGGCGCTGGGTGATATGGTTTAGTGGTGATGTAGGTAGGTGGTTGGACTGGATGATCTTGAACGTCTCTTCCAACCTTAATGATTCTGTGATTCTATGAAGGGTAGGTGTCTTTTTTTCACCTAATGGAGCACCATGAGTGTTCTTTCAAGTGTCTGGTGTGTGTGGCATTGGGAGAATACTTAAGTACAGGCAACAAGCTCTCAGTTTTTCAAGAAGTGCTGATGTTAGTACTAAGGAGTCTAGGTAGCCATCAACTGAAGGTGGTATTTCATGGTGGCTTCCTTAGGTGTTTTATTGGCCAGCTTGGAGGCAATGTTCTTGGCTATCCTAGGTATGAGGTACTGGGAATGTCCTGCTAAATGGTGAGCTTGCTGACCTCCCCAGGGAAAGTACTAAAATTCACATAAAGCACTGAATTTCCCTGCAGCTCTCCTAGGGGATTTGGGAAAAACTTTTCTAACTCAGATGCCTGAAATTAACAGAAGTGAGGGCTGCTTAGTCCTTCCAGGATAGCTTTTGAGGGGTGAATTAATTTCTTGCACCATGAACTGTTTACATGATTTTGAAAACAGTGATTCTCCTGAGTGGTTCCTTTTAATGTTAGTGGTTATGCCATCTGCATGGCTTTACTCTTATCTGAAAGTACAGCAAGAAGTTCTCCTGAGAACATCCTTTATGACTAGAGTTGTTTTCTTGTAAGAAAATTATAAATTGGCTCAAATGACCAGAATGGAAGAATCTCTCCTGTTGACAGGGTCTGTCCAGTATGCAGCGTGTGGATGAGAGGCGCGCTCGAAGCTACAGCACCCAGGGTTCCCACCATCTCAAGGGATGCAAGATTATCTAGAATATTCTCTCTTTATAGTGTTATCTCTAATAAATAACATTTTAAACGATACCTTACAGAGCCTGAGTGCCTTTCTTACTGCATTGTAATAGACTTGCGCCTCCTGGTGCAAAACAGAGCATGTTTATCCCCTTGGGTAAGCAGAAGCTATTGGTCTCATACTGCATGTCCCCTGTGGTCCTATCTGTGGCTGGAGGTGATTACACATGATCAGGTTTCCCTCCTTTGGGTGGGAGTGACTGGTGAGGGGCAGTCGGGGGTGCTCATCTTTGGAGCAATCACCGAAGGCTAAAGGTATCCTTTGATGTCGTGTATTATAAAGTTATGGATAGTGGTGATATTTTTAGAGCTTAATTGCTGCCTTAACAGTTTCTGAGTGGGTTTTTTTGACAGAACTGCTTCATGCCCTAATGATGTTCACCAAGGGTTCTTCCCACCCTTAATGATGTTGGGTGGGAAGAAAAACAGAACTATTGGCCCTGTGTCCTATGGAGAGCTAATCCTGCCAGGAGCCTGAGCTGCCTCTCCTGGTGCAGTGTGGGAGATGCTGGTTATCTGGCTTCCAAAACTCAGCAGCCCCTTGCTTTCTGACCTGCCATTTCACTGTGTTGAGCTCGACTGGAAGACCCTTTGCTGAAGAAGGGATTTTTATTCCTGCCAGACCTTTGTTTCAGAAAGCATCTTCAGGGTGAAGCTGCTGGCTGGCTGGGACTCTACACCTGAGCTTGTCCATAGGAGTGTGTCAGAGCTCAGCCATTGGCCTTTCCCAAAGCTTTCTGAAGGAAGAGGAGTAGAGGGCAGCAGGAGCAGGAGAGCCATCCCTTGGTGGACGTATTCATAACCTTTCATGGCTTTTGTAAGCCCTTGTGCACATTCTGTGTGTTTTCTCCTTGCAGTAAGGAGTTTGCTAGGATTTATTTTGCAAGTTTATGTGAAGGAGAGCAGGTACACTTGGTACCTACTAGGAATTGCAGTATATTCAAGACAGATATTAAAAGCTTTCTAAGGAGGAGTTAGGACTTGGTAAAACACTAAGAAAACTTGCAGTGTCTAGGCATAGTAAGTGGTAATACAGCTCCGTCTAGGGGTGACAAAGCATCAGGACAACAAAGAGTGTAACGCTGTGCTGTACTACTGCACTACAAATAAAGGACTGTTCTTGACACAGGAAATACTCAGGAGGGGGAGAACTTCAGCTGCAGGAATACAGGTCTGGAGTGAAATACCCTGTTTACCAGGCAGGCTGCTGGGGCTCCAGGTACAGTCAGTCATTCCTGTGTGGAGTTTCTTGAAACATGGTCCCTGGGGGCATTGTGTTCAAAACCCACACTAACAACTCAAAAGAAAAATGTATTTTAGTTAAACATACCAGAGGCTCGGTGATCTGGTTTTCGTTGCTGGTGGATTGAGTAAAGTTGGTGGAAACAGTGCTTTCAGCAAAAAGTAGACTGAAACTGCAGAACTGTTAGTATTTTTAAAAGGAGGTCCAGCCTTTTGCTGTAGGTATAACAGTAAAACGTGAAGATTCAGAGAGTTTTGAAAGACTGTATGCTCACTCTGGAAATGTTCTTTTGTTCCTATGGTTTTGACCATACTTGAAGATAGAAAGAGCTGATGTTTCTGACTCCCCCTCCTATTCCTTCTCTTGCTCCCTGCCCACGTGCATGAGTGTTGTCCATCACTGTTTAGCCAGGTTGATGCTGCATGTGCAGTCAGCTACCATGCTTCATATTTCAAGTTGTGACAAGGGACCTGTGATTGGCATTGCTTTGAGCTCAGCAAGGTGCTTCTTGAGCCTCAGTAACAGGTTGCGCACTTTCTTTCTGCTAACCTGCCCCAGCTGTCGAGTAAATACTGTTGGTTCAAGCACCTTTTATGGGTATGAGAAGTGAAATTACGTTAAATGATGTGGAAATTAAGGTTAGAGACTTCGTATTAATGGTGAAGGGACTGGATATGAAGCCTTGGTTGCTGAGTAATCATTGTGCTAGTAGCCTGTACAAAAATCAGCCTGGAAACAGTTTATTCCTACTATTACTTTACAGTTTGAGCCTCTAAATGATCAACAGTTTTGCTATTCCAGGAAAGGAGAAGTCTCCCTGAAGTGAGTAATCCATCGAGGCACATTCCCGTGAAGCAGTGCCTCCCGCAAGAGCAGTCTCTGAGCACGTAGCCCTGCGACCACCTAAGCTTTCTATGGGGGCCATTGAGCACTTTGTCACAGCAGAGACCTGTGTCTTTGTTATGCACTTTGGTTGAATATGAGAGGTAATTTCCTCATTTTGGGAATTACTTCATTTATTTTCAGGATTATTTTGCCCCATGCATTTGCTTTGACACAAATGGCAAAGCTGCAGCTCTGGGAGGAATGAAATCTTCTTGAGAAGCTGAAGCTTCTGTTTTGAAATCTAGTCTCATTGGGAACAGTGGATGACCTTTTCTTTTGGGCCCCCCTGTTTTCAACATCTGTTGTCTTGACTCTCATCTTCATTCATCCTGACTTCTGTAAAATAAAATCTCTGGGGAGGTTGTTGGGATTTGGAAACTGGCAGCAGAATCTGTGACTGACTTGCTGGTGGAGCTGCTGGCAGAATTGTTTATTCATTTGAAAACAAATGGAATTGTTCCCATGTCCTGTAATATCTCACAAAGATGTATCTTTCTGACATAGGTGTATTAGGTTGCCTCCCAGGTGGCATGAAAATATTTGTCCATGATGTATTCAGTAGTTCCTGAGATTAATCTTCCACTGACTAGGTAATTACTGGAAAGTGTTGTCTGTGTACCTAATCAAGAGACTGGTAAGTAAAACTTACCTATGGTAGACCTATATTTAATGATTGTTTGCATTCACTAGGTTAAACTTGCTAATTACTTGTTGTTAATTCTCATTTAATCTGTTTTCCTGTAAATATCCATGGGTGCAGAGGAACAAATTCTCAAACTATTCCCCTCAGATTTTTTTTTCCTCAGCACTTTTTAAGTGTCAGCAGTTTTTAAATCTCAAACTGAATAGTCCACTACTTGATTCTCTCTTAAAAATTATTAGTGTTGGTTTCTAGCATCAACAGAAGTTAGCTGTTGGCAGACTGCTATAATCCTTTTGCAAATCTTTATCATTTGCCACTATATGTGAGAGGACTCCACAGGTAGTTTTCCATATCACTTGTTGCAGGTTGTTTTTTTGATAGTTGAGGACTCAATATTCTCAAACATGTTAAGTTGTACAAGTATAGGACACAATTATTCTAGCAAGGCGAAGAACACATTGCAAATCCCTTTCCACAAATAAATTAATTTGTGCTGATAACTCCTTCACGCGTTCATGGCAAAAGCTGTTCCTATTCTGTCTTTCCCTTAGAAGCGCCAGATTGCCTGTAACTATTTTTGTAGTATTTACATTAACTCTACAACTCTGTAGCAGGAGTCGAGCAGCTGTGATGCTTGTGTAGAAGCTTGAAATCTCTGAAAATGGATTGTGGTGAGATATGTACTTGAGAAGACGTCTTTCAAGTATTAACAAAGTCCTGACAACAAAAGTCTACACTTACTAGTTAACATCTAACTCTGCTGTGCACTCATGATAAATAAGACTGCAAGTCCTGCAGACATCCTGCAGCACCCATGTTTTTGTGGTAGCAATAGCCCTTACCCATACATATCACCAGCATGTATTTAGACCAATGTGTGTAGCAAACAGTGAGTTTCACTGTGTTATTTATGTGTAACTTCTTAGGCGTGTGGTTTTTGTGACTGTGTATTTCCATTAGAAGGAAATGGTTTAGAAGTATACTGTGGTGAAAGACAGGACGGCTGTGGTCTAACTGTCCTTAGCTTATCACCCATTCTTATCGCAGCCCACCTCCTCTGAACCAGTTGTGACTGGTTCAGTTTACAGGGGTTTTCCACTAAATAACCAAACCTTCCTGCAAACAAACGCCCCAGCACCCAGAAGCCTTAAAAACCCACTTGTTCTCTTATTTGGGCTAAATAAATAAAAGTTAAAAACTTAGTTTAGTACATGTCTGTATAAATAAACTTCAGGGACACGTGAGCTGTTACAGATATAAAATATACAACTGTGAACTTGAGAAACCCCAGCGCCTGTGAGGTGATAGCTGTGCTCAGCATGGTTTAGGGTTGCATGTAGACAGGGGGTTTTGTACAAAAAGCTTTAAAAGCTGTGTTTTCTCTCTGTTTGCCTGCACTGCATGGACAGCATCTTTCAGTTTCACGTAGGAGACATGGCAAGAGGATTTAGGGATTATTTTAGTGAAAGTGATCTTGTTTCAGTGATGCAGCCTAGCATTTCTTGAGCAGGGATAAAGGTAGGGGAGACTGGGACAGTCATATCAATGATGCTACTGAAACCTACAGTGACTGCATTCCAGAAATACCTGTTGTATTTCACTTGGATTGGAACCGAGCTTTAACGAATAATAGCATGAGATATCAACTGCTTCTCATAAAGAGAGTTTGACTAAAGACTAGACATCACATCTTCCTTCACATTGAAGAGTAACATGACACTGAAAGCAGTGATCAGTTGCAGATTATATTCAGTATGCAGATTATAAAATAGCTTGTAAAATATGCTGTTAGTAAAATTTCTGTGGTTGTTAGAACCAAGCCTGATTCATGTTCTCCTTCCAGTGTGCTGGCATGAGCCACAGAAGGCAGGCCCGTTGTAACAGCATTGCATTTCCCCTGCTTTGGCTTAGCTCTTCAACAGAAAAGATTAACAAGCTAGCTTTTATTGTTCTGTGTGGAAGTGTTCTGTTTAATACACTGAAAAGCAGAGAACCGATGGATTCAAAGATCTTGGATTTCCCAAGGAATTTATATGCACAGAGAAATGAATCAGGTTTTCCAGCCATCTTGGTACGTGCTGTGGAAATGCTGGAGGACAAACACAGGCCTCACAAATGCACCTCGAGAAAAGCTTTTATTGCCCTCTACATCATTACAGATACAGAGAGAGTAAATATTGCAGGCGCTTAAGTTCAAACTTACAGCAGTGTTTTATCCCAAACTGAGCAAATGCTTTAGCTACTTCCAGTTTTTCTACAGAAATCTGAAAGGAACTGATTTATGGAACTGGGAGATGAAGAGTTCAAAGTCCAACATCTGAGAATTTTTCCTCTATTGAGAAAACACTTTCTCTAGCAAAGCTTCAGATTTAAGGTTATGCCCAGCTAAAAAAATGTATCTCTAAACAGGGTGATACTTGTGATCATTGCACTTGTTTTCTTTCTTTAAAAATACAATGTGCAGGTTTTCAGCCTGTTTCACAGTGCTGGTATGGGGCCTGGTGCATTTCTTCCAGGTGCACCTTAGAATTGTTTTTATGCTTGCCTAAATTAATGAAAAAATACCATGTTCACTTTAAAAAATTGTTTTTAATTGACTCTTAAAACACACATCGCTTCAGAATATTTTAAGTCCTGATTTGGTGGATGCATGAGAGCTGCAGTAAATCATTGAAAATAAAAATGAACAAATACCTGTGATTTTTTAGCACAGGAATGCATCTAATTAAGCCTTAAGCAGAATGACAAAATGCATCAATGCTTTATGTGTCCAAAGCCCTGTTACACCCGTGAACTTCTGTGTACATAACTGCTTTTAGCACAAGTACCTTCCTCATTTTGCAATATGGACTTTGGATTAAAATCCAAAGTATGTAACCTTAGTGCTATTGCCCACCTCAATTCAATTCTCAGAAAAAACAGGAAAACCAGACTATATAAAAACACAAGCAATAAAATGAAAGAAGCCCCATGCAATAATGCAGGGAAATTATTTGGGGATTTTTTTGTTTGTTGTTACATCTAACACTGAGAGCAGGGGAATCTATATGGTTAAGTATATAGCAAAGCAAATTGCAGATGATTTTGTAAGCCTTTCCTAAACCAGGATTTATGTTCCCTTTTTTTGGTTCTTGGTTGGAGCCCACATTCTGTAGATGCAGAAGAGTATGATGAGATAGTACATGGAGCTCTTCAGAAGAAGGATGATGTACACTAAATATGCTGTCCTGTGCATTAAGTGATCTGTAACAAACATAAAAGTCTTGTTTAGTTTCAATATTGTACAACCTCCTGAAAGGAGGGTAGAACCATGACTGTGTAGCCTGTTTACTGCTGCAATTACATTGATTCCAGTGTATTAATAAATACAAAGCATGACTGCCCTCTTAGCAGGTTTGCACTAATAAGTTCTAGACCAGATGGATTTCTTAGCACTAAGCTGCCTCTCAATGCCACTGGGATATTATCCCCTGCAAAGGCAGGAACATAGCTCTAGTGCTTCCAGCACTGATTACCAGTAGGACCATGTTTGCTTGAATCCTAGTGCATAGGATTTTTTGAACATAAGTGCCCAAAATTTTGCCTAAATCCCCATTCAAGCTAAAAGAAAATTTCTTTGCCTCAAGTGCTGGGCAGTTGCTAGGCTGCTGGAGCATCAGCTGAAGCATTGAGCATTTAACTACTTCAGATATTTAAAAAAGTGGCACTTAATGAAGGCCATAATCTGGGAGCCCAAACAGCATCTGTAGCATCTTAGTAAAGCTCCTAATAAAGCTAACTAATAAAGGTAGGAGAAGCTAATTTTATAATCCTCAACAGAAGGTAATCCAGAGTAGCACTGAATCATTTTTAAGTTATAGACCTCAAAGATTCCCTATGTGCTATTTAGAAAGATCATTTTCCCAATGTCCTGAGCATGTGGAGCAATATCTAACTCTGTTAAATTACCTCTGCTAAAATCAGTGCTGTGTTCAACATACATGCAGTTCTCTTCCTCAGGAGCAGAATCTAATGGAGCTGTAGAATCTAATGGAAAGAGAATTTAAATCCCCCAATTAGGCATTTCTTTAATATTAACAAACATGAATTGAGAAATAAGGGGGGGGAAAGAGGCAGTAGAGCAAGAGGGAAATGGGAAGTTAGTATTAAACAAAAAAAAAAGATGTTTAAGATCTGTCTGCAGAGATGGTGTTCACAGACAGGATTCATTTGCAGAGAGAATTTGAAGGGAAAAAATGCTTGTAGAGAAGTGCCTGGGTATTTGTTGCCCTAAGTGGTAAGTTTGCCTTTGCCCTTTCAGGAATGTGTCCATGGGCTGGTCCTTGGCAATGTCTCTTCTATTTGAAACTGAAGTCAATTTGACCACTTGATCTTGTCACTGAAGTAGCTGGGTCTGCTTTCACAACCTACTGTAACTAGAAATACAGAATCATTTGCATCGGAAGGGACCTTAATTAGCCTGTCACTTAACGATTGCTCAACACTAAGGAATAATCTTAAGGAGAGTATGCTCTAAGGATGCCCTATTGGGAATTTGCTAATTTGGTGGTGGTTTATTCTGTAAAATAAACCCTTTTTCTGCTTAAAGCAGCAAATTTGTGTTTGTTCTTGGTTATGGTGTTTGTACACATTGATACATAGGCTTAAAGATGCCTGTATTACATCCTTAAATACATCCTCCATCTAAGTAAACTTAAAGCCTATTTTTGTTAGAATATGTTTTGAAGGTTGAAATGTAATTGTTATTTATGGCCTCCTCTCTCTGGAGTTAACATTAATTGATAATAAGTTGAACTGAAGCAAGTAGTGAGAAGAGATTAATCTAAACCAATATAGGCAGCTTTTCTTAAAGATACTACCATGGTTTAAACATTTTGTATTGATTATAGGTTACTTTTTTCTTTAATATTGCATCATTTTTCAGATTTTGCTTTGCATAATCTATCCTTCCACAATTAAATGAGAGACCTTATTACATGGTTATTACCTCACTATTGCTGGACTATGAGTAAGTAATATATTTAAACTTTACACCCCCAGCAACCTCATTTTTAACTTCTTAATTTTTTATAGCTGTGACTAATGTCAGGGGGTGTCAGAGGTGCTTAACCTCTGTAAGCCATGGGTAGCAGAGAGGTAATACTGTTCTCAGAAACTTCTGTAGATTGGCAAGTAATCGACAGGGCTCAGTGCAGACCTTTTGGAGCCACGCTAGTTTACACCTGATGAGGTTTACCAACTGCTCTTTTTGTATTATGCACAGGCTGGGTTGCTTTTCCTGGGAAAACTTCAGTAATTTCTCCAGATTGTGTATTTTTAGCTATTGGTGTGCCAAGGAGCAGATGCTTTCAGGAACAGAAATAGAAAAGCATTATTTCTATAATTTTATTGCAAAGAAAAAGTGATGTCTATAGCAATACCTAGACTGAAATTTTAAAAATGTAGTGTATACCTTGTGTCGGCAGTGAATGCTGTTGGGTTTCATGCTCGTATTTGCATTGATAGTTCTTGTCTTTGTTCTCTTCAGGTACAGTTAGCCAGCTGCTGATTGAGTATTCATCCTCTTTTGTAGACTTCCAAGCGTCTCCTTTTACTACGTTTTCTGTTATCTCTTTTTCTCCATCAGTCCATGTCACCCGGATGACTTCTGGGTAGAACTTCTCAATAAGGCAAACGTAGGTTATCTGATTTTCATGTTTATTCTGCAGGATTTCAGAGCTTTTTGGTGAAGAAGAGACTTTGCCTGGATTGGTTATTGGAGGAAAAAAATTAACAAAACAGAGAGCTATACAAATAGCCAGAGATTACAAATCCTGAAAAGCAACAACTTCAGTGCCTTATTAACAATTTTTTTAGCTCTCTTATTCATTATGAAATACTTGGGATGGGAATAGAAATGTCTCATGTGTTAAAGGAATTTAAGGTAATAAGATGGAGGAATTACAGCTGTTTGCATCCTTGAAATAAAAACAAGTTTTTGGCTGAGCTGGATGAATGTGACATTCAGACACACTTCATATTAAATATGATTTCAGTGGAAACAGTTACAATACTATTTAGAATAATTTGGAATAGAAAATATGACTTTTAGCCTTATTTTTACATGTGATATTATATGGAGAACTAAAATAAATAGATGCTTTTATAAATATTGTAGAGAAAATCAAGCTCAAAATGGTCAGACAAGACTCAATTCTAATATTCTAAACTAATTTTTGTTCAGATAATATAGACTCTTTCAGAGTTTGGAGGATGGTTGATATAACCTTTGATACTGTGCAATGTGCATGAAGAAACATTATTTATGTCCTAAATTGTTTAGTGAACACTATCATCTAGACTGCTTCATGTCAAGCAGCACACCAATAGAGGAAGACTGGAGTAGACTATATCTACTATTTAAAACTCTAATGCCAGAGTAGATTAAAAAGTGTCACACAAAAGACTTCTTGAGTATTCTATTAGAAAAATAAATTTAACTCTGATTATTTAAAGCCTTAGAAACCTACTCAAAAATGTTTGAAAAATTATTTTTGGGAAATGTTAAGAAACTGAAATATTGTTGAAGATATTCACAATATGCCTTGAAACTGAGTTAGAAAACTTCAGGCAACTACGTGACAGCCTACATCCCCCAGCCTTCCAAGCAGTCCTGCTGTCAAAAAGTGTATTTGTCTGCACAAGACTTTGACAATTATGAAATAATAGTAATAGTTCCTTAAAGAGCTTTGTTTATTCATTTGGTAAGAGGAATTTAATATTGCTTTACAATATTTACACAAAAACTACTACATGAAAAGTTTGTGTACAGAATGTTAAAGGTCGACCACCCGCCTTTCAAATCTTTGCAGTTTTATGTCCCCAGTATAAGTCCCCATTGCTAATTAATGAACATCTGCTATAGCTAATTAATTTTTTAAAAACGGATAATTTATTAATTTATTTATTTGAAGGCAGCAAAAATTTATTGTTGCCATTTTTTGGAAGACATGCTATGTATTTGCCAGGTGAAGATCTTGACAGGAACATAGAATCACACAATGCTCTGGACCCCAAAGGTTGGCAATGCTCTGCTTTTAACGTTAGATTTATTTAAATGTTTGATTTAACACATCTGAAAAGAAAAAAACAAAACTAAACTAAAGCGAAGGAACCTGCTGTATCTAGATAACATTTCTATATCCAAATAGCATACCAGGGTTGGTGATGTGCTTTGTGAAACATGCTCAGTACAAGTACATATACGCGAGTATATTTTAAATTAAAAGTGAGCCATTTCCACAAACTAAATGTAGGTAATCTCCATTTAATTTCACTCTCTGGATTAAACCTTATGTTATTAGGAGGAGTTCAAATCATCAAGACATTGTCCACACAGAGAAGACATTTTGATAGTGGATAGTAACTATAAGAGTCTGTTTTAGTTAAACGTGAACTTCTGCAGTGCATGCATAGGCAGTTCTCACGGGGAGTCATTTTTTGTCTGTGCTTAACTACTAGTGAAGACTAGATACAGTTTTCAAAATTGACTTTTGTGATATAGAAGGTACTGCTTAAGATTATTTTTTTTAAGGCAGCAGAGAGATTTTAGGTGTTCATCTTCTTACACCACTGTTTCTCTTTAGATTCCTATGTAAATGTCCACCACTGAATTTGAGGAGCTAAATGCACAGGGTTTGAAGAGTTGTCTGGCCGAGTGGTGCAGTTTTCATGCATTGTAGGAAAATGTGTTAATGTAAACATGTGCCCAGAGGGTATTAGGTTGGATATTGGGAACAATTTCTTCCCCATAAGGGCTGTCAGGCCCTGGCACAGGCTGCCCAGGGCAGTGGTGGAATCACCATCCCTGGAGGGACTTCAAAGCCATGTAGATGTGGTGCTGAGGGACATGGTTTGGACTTGGCAGTGCTGGGTTAACAGTTGGACTTGATGATCTTAAAGGTGTTTTCCAACCAAAACAATTCTATGATTCTATGTATTTTTTGTCAAAAAGCTTCCACCTTTCTTTAAATGATCTGGCTATTCTAGAGCAATCTTCTACATTGCATCTCTTCTAAAACAACTTAGTGATTCTTTGAAGTATTTCATACTCAGTGTTTAAAAGCAAGTATGACCAAAGCATAAGGCTACCTACCTTCAAAAAGGTAACACCTATACAGTGAATTTCCTCCATTTTGGAGGTTTGTCATTGAAATGAAGATGTGGACTGGGTTCTGTTGTACCAGAAATAAAATTGCTAACGATTTTATGGTTCTCTAACATTAATTCACAGGTTAATTTTATCTTCTTTATGCATCAGTCCTCCCAGGGATGCAAGATTAAACTACTTTCTAAAATGATTTAGTTGTTCCAGGGTTGTATATGTTCAGAAAACCATAATGCAGCTCCTGTCTTATGTGACATTGCACTCTGCAAAGCCTCATGCTATTTTAGATGTTTCTTCTAGGCTTTCAAAGCTTAGTACGTTGCCCTGACTAATTTTAGCAGACAAAATTTAATTGTCTAGTTTGATGTTATTATCTTGGATTACCAAGTCTAAATAGAGAGACAGAGAGAGATGCTTCCAGCTAGTTCTTCCTGCCTATTTTAGAGGCTTTCATTAAGATGGAATAATTTCCACTTCTGGAATTGCCAGCACCTTTCCATTTACCATAAAAAGGCCCTAGATGCTTAGCTTAAATGAAACACTTAAACTATATCACAATACTGAGGAAACATATTGCAACTGTGCGCATGCATTGGGGAGTCTTATGTACACACCTAGGTAAATGGATGACAGTGAACTGAGCAAATTAAGTTTTCCGTATATACATGTGTATATATAGATATATGTCTGTGTGTGAAAAAAAAATAATCTCCAAGAAACTCCATAAATCTCCATGTAGCTATGTTTATGGGAAAGAGGATGAAAACTTGTAGAACTGGCTGTGGATTTTGATGTATTTTTAGGCTGATCTGTAAAGTCATTGAAGTCAACAAGGCAGTTCACACTGGCTTTTCTGGGGAAATGATCTGATCCTTCCTGAAGGATTTCAAAGTCATGAACTACCACTCCATTGTCTTTTTTGTTTCAGTTAAACTTTCAAAAATTTTGCCATTTACTTTGTTAAACAGTTTTCTAAGGAGGGTTTTAGGGGGTACATAGGTCATACTTTTTAAAATAATATATAAGCATATACAGATATTTCTCAAGCTAAAATCTGGGGGTTTTCTCTCTTGTAACAATGCAGTGAGCCTGCAAAACATTGTGTAAATAAGATCCTGGGGTTAGGCTCATAATCAATGAGCTATTAATGAATTTGGGTTCAAAATACGTGTTTTCATAGATTAACAAGCAAAAGTTTTCTTAATGAAACCCCCCTACTGCTTCTTTAGAAGTATCTATAAATAAGATTTATAAATAAGGTCAGTGTGTTCTTCAGCTGAAATTTTAATTCTTATTACTTGATTGATGCCACAAAATCGAGTAATTTTGTCTGATGCTAAAAGTTTCAGACTTCTAGTTCCCCTTTAAGGCAGTGGGAGCTGAGAGCACTCAACACACTCAGCTCATCAGCAGCGTTCTTGTCCTGCTTGCCAGCAACTTCAGGTATTATCATTGATAATAACATAATATAGTCAAGACCTGCTATGAGCTTCCTCAAATACCTTAAGGAGCCGTAAACCTTCACTCCATAGCTTTCTTTTTACAAAACTTAATAAATAAATAAATAAATATCTTTAAAAACACTTACTGGAAACGATGAGTTTTGTGCCAGAACCAAATATCTTGTAGACTACTCACTGGTACATTCCCTTACAGAAACTGCTTGGGACCTTTTGGCCAGACAAGGACCAGATTTAATGACCATCATATGAATGGTAAGAGTATATTTATTTGGCTTACATGAATGTAGAAAATTTTAGTTCAATCTGAGCTAATGCTGCTATTCCCAAAGAGCCTTTAGTGATACATACTATAAATTCAGTTTCAAGCTAATCTTTGCCATCACTTGTTTTAAAAAATATCAAAACAAGCCAAAACTGTTGTTGTCTGGGGCATTGATTGAGTTACAATATTTCCTCTGGATTTTTTTCTAGAAAAATGATTTTTTTTTCTGGGATGGTGAGTTTTTTAGGCCACACAATTTAAATATACACACATGCTAGAATGCTGTTTAAATGAATTAATGAAAGGCAGTCCTGAACAGCCATGACTCCTCTCAAGCCCAGTGGAGGGGCATTTACTAATTTTGGGCCAAATTCTCTGCCTGATGAGGCTACTGTAATCTGCTTAGATGGATGCAGAATGGGGACTGTTCACCCCTTGCCTACATAGTACTATTGCAGGTAGACAATACCGAAAGACAATGTCACATGTGCCTCTGTGTATGCTGTAGAGAAGCATTGACTTCCATCATTACTGTGCCCATTCTTCCACAGGACCTTTGGGCTTCTGCCCGGGGAAAACCATGTACACCTCACATGAAATCCTGCTGGCACTGAAACAAATAGCAGCAGGTTCCAAAGGTCCAGGATTTCCCCCCACATTTCAATCTGTTTATTTATTGCCACCTGCAGCCAACTGGTGCTGCGGTGCATCCAAGAGAACTCTGTTCCTCTTGGTTGGAATAAATTAGCTTTGTTAGGAGAAAACCATGGGGAAAGACCTTCCCCTTAACCAAACAGAGAGATGTGAAGCTTCAACCATGGTTTAGGGGATCTGTTGGCACAGTGTTTTCCTGTATAGCACCTCTGTTCCCCCAGCCAATGGGTGATCTGTAGCTATGTTTCTGATTTACCCCAACCCTGCTCCTCAGGGTTGGAAGCCTTGCACGAGGGAGCAACCTGGTGTAGCCCCAAGTGTCCAAAAGAAGTTATATTTCAGCAATTTATGGTTTATGTGAAGTCTTATATTTTACCCCAACCTCTCTTATACAAGCACTTGTGTGCTAAAGAAATGAATTCTGCTACTGAAAATTCCACTTCACTTTTCTATATTAAATCTATATTAAACTTTTAAATCTTTATTTTATTCTGTATTATACTTTTAAACTGTCATATTACATTGCCTCTCCTTGATTTTGGATTATTAGAATAAGACAACTTTTAAATACTAAAAAACTTACCAGAAACAATAAGTTTTGTGCCAGTTCCAAAGACTTTGTTAATATTCACTGTGTTACAAGTGCTTTGCAAAAACCCTCCTGGACTCAATGTTTTTAAAACCTCATTTTGTGTCCCAGCCTAGCCTCATTTTCTCAATAGAAATGCACATATTTCTTTTGACACTCTGATTACTATAATTTAATTTTCCCTACAAAATGGTGTATAAACTAACCTATGTTTGCTCATTATGTTAGTCTTTCAGGTTTAAATAAATAAGCTTGCACATGCACTAAAATTAAGGATTTGGAATACTGATGAAATGGAGGATGGAACCCTAATTTAACAGTGGGCATTCAAAATCACAGAAATATTTAAGAAAATCCTGTGCACCTTAGATTTCTGATTTCCTAGACTGAGACTCCTTCAGCATCCCTTGAGATTTCTATGGGAAACATGAGGATCTGTAAAGTTTATCACCTTGACAACATGGGAAATAATGCATTTGTATACATGTGCAGGTATGTCTGTGTATGAATATATATCCTACAGCAAGAACCTTGTGCTGCATGCTATCATCAATTCAAGCTGACCTTTTTGGGTCATGCCTTTAGGATCATAGAATCATAGAATATCTCGAGTTGGAAGGGACCCAGTAAGGTTCATTGAGTCCAACTCTGACTGAGCAAGCCACTCTGCTTCTGTGCTGATGGGAAAAAAAAATGGATTTGGAGAGGTTGGTTCAGTCCCAGCTTCCCTGTTGCAAGTTTGTGAGTGCCTAAATTTCCTGGAAAAATACTTGAAGAAGAATCTTGTATTGCCAGTTTATGTTGGATTAATATCCCCATTCTGCTGTAGGCTTCTAAAAGCTCATCTATTCCACCAAATGCAAATACCAAACCAGTCTCTGAAATCCCAGCTCTTCTGTTACCTTCATTATTGAAAGTCTTTTGGTCAGGACTAATTAAGAGACCAACAAGAACAAAATCAAGTTCACTGCAAGCTGATGGGAGTTTGGCTCTTTATATATGTGACTCAATATAGATCTGGGAAATGCTTCTGCTCAGTCTCAAACCCTGATGATTCAATTGAATTCATGTCACTTCTCCCAAGTCCTGGTTTTCTCCATTTCTTTCTATTAGGAGTAACTTACTGAGCTAATGTTGGATAGTCAGCTCTGAAAAGACAAGCTATGCTGAAATGCCTGATCTTAAGCAAGAGGCAAATGCAGCCCTTTTATTCTATTAATTGGCCAGAAGCCTTGGCCCACATAAATACAAAATCCTACAGAAGCAGAATGATAATTGAAAATTATTTAATTAAAAATACAGATATAAAAAGCATGGCAACTACCTGATTAGCAAGGTAAAGATTTTCACCAAAAACAACATGCTCATCCTGACATGCGTATTTCATTCTAGTTATGTTCTACTTACTCTTTCTGACATAAATAATTAAAAACAATAATTGCTTGATATGCTAATATAAGTTTATATATTTAACCAGGCTTAAAACATCTGGTAGCAACAGTTCCTCTGCGTTGTGTTTGTGTAGTTTACTCCAGGATTATGGCATTTAAAGCACATTTAAATGGAAAAAAGGTTTTTCCACTTCCTATTAAAACAAATGACTGCAGGAAAGGCAAAAAATGGATTGCTTCTTCATATACATATTATTAAGAAGAGCATTTGGAGGTACTAGTTTATTTCTGCTGTCAAAGATGTGCTGTGTACGTGACAAAAATATGTGATTTCATGTTCACTAGCCTAATTAAAAGGATTTTAGAAATGGCTGTTGCATATTGCTATTTATATCTGGATTGGGAAGAGGTTTTCTTTATTTATACTTAATTCACAGCTGCTTAATTCTGTGCTTATTCCTTCAGTACAGATGGAGGAAAGCACGAGGGCTCTGGGAACTGCTACAGGCCATTTTCCACCACATTTCCAAGGAGGAGTATGATCAAAAGAGGTTCAGAATAACTCCTTTTCAGAAATTTTTGTGATCCTCAACCACTGCGTTACAAATACAAGGCTCACTGTAGGGATGACAAGCTGGGGAGGGGAATCCTGCACAAGGACGGTACAAGCTGAGGCTCTACGTGGGCTGAGTGCCCGCTGGGACACTGTGACCTTCATCAATATGATGACCCCCATCAGTATGATGACCCCGAGTTTCTATAGCTTATTGTATGGAAAATAGCATGTAACTTACCTGACACGATGAGTTTTGTACCAGAGCCAAACACCTTGTAATAACCATCACAGTGAATTAAGCCTTTGCAATAACAGTGCAGCTCTGTTATCTTTAGATGGGTAAATAATACTCTTTAAAGAAAATCAGATTTGCTGTATAATCAATTTTTAGAAAAGTAAAAAAAGAGCAGTCGCCTAAACTAAAAAAAAACAACCCCAAAACCAAAAACATGGATGTTTTTGAGGGAATGTGTGTTGCTAACTGGACAGGATTCATCTCAACTAATTTTAGTCTTCTGAAAGTTGAGACAGATGGTGCAGACTGAGCACCTTGGCTCCATCTCTGCTTTCTGGAGAAAGGTAGCACCAGCAGATCTATTTGACCAGGTATTGGCCAAGTAATTTGCTCCTTATATACTCCATAAAATCAGTCCTATAGTTGGTGAACATTATGCTGAGATCTGAACAGCAGAAGACCCCAGACCAATGTTTTTGTTGTCAGTAACATAACACAAAACCCTGCATGAATTGGAACTGAATCTCCCACTAACCAGATACACCATTTTCAGATGGTGAAAATTAGGCAAACTGTTTCATCTCAGGTGCTTAGTTGAGCCAAATCCCAGGCAAGTATCAAAGCACCTGAAGTTTATTTGAAGCAAAAGAATTTTGATAAGTGTGTCAAAACATTTTGAATTCTACATTCTTCCTTAATAATGACTGATAGCAAGCAGTTTCTGCAAAAGCTAGGAAGGCAGATTAGCCTTTCAGCTATGTTCTGGGCATATCTCAGCTCCTTTCATTTGGTATAGTCAGACATAGTCCTAAAGGAAAAGGTTTTGCTTTTCAAAGAATCTGAGTAACCCAAAGGTTCGACACTTTTCTTTCAGAATGAATTAGAAATATCCCAAAGGTTGAATATGCATATTTAAAGACAAAAACATCTTTCACTTCTCTGAATGCCATCTTTGCCGTATTTAAATTCAACTTTAAAACAAGAAAAGTGGGGTTAATTGTAGGTGTGTGCTGCAATACCTGTTGTGTTTCCCCCTTTTCATACATAAATACAAAACAATTATGTTGTGTTCTGCATTTGAAAATCTGTTTAAGAGGAAAATCCTGCAAAGCATTCAGTGGGGTTAAAACTAGTGGGAGCTAAAATAGCAGAGCACTCCATGTAGCCAGTATCTAACTGTACTGAAAAGCACTTCAGAAGTAGTTAAGCTTTACATTTTGCACTTGAAACAATAAGCTTAGTTCCACTTCCAAATATTTTGACATCATCATCCCACAGTCTGATAATACTTAGCAATATCTCCTGCACTGCACTTCTCTTGCATAGGCTACAGAAAAAGTCTCTCAGATTTAGAGGTTGGTGATAAACTTGACCCCATGCAATAGCTGGATTTTCAACATTGATTAGAATGCTCTTTCTAGAAATATTTCAGTTTTTGTAGTGAGTAAAAAGTTCAGGTTTTTAAACACAGCATTTTCTGAGAAGAAAGCAGTGTCGTGCTTGCTTTATAACTGTGTTCTAATCCTTTCAGCTCTGCGATTTCTCTAACGAAGACCTGTTGCCTCTGTTCTGCTAGGTTTTCTCTGAAGTAACCTCTTTTTGCTCTTTTAAGAAGAAATGCAGTTGCATTATGATTCCTAAAGGACATTAAGAACATTTACTAATTATTAGTTGATTTAAGTATACAGGTAAAAATGTTTTTTCCTAAGTGTCCTACCTCGCCAATTACTTATTGTGTAAAAGTACCTTAACTAATGCTTCATATTTTGAGCCCATATTTTAAATGCAAAGTCCATATTCTAAACAAAACTTACTGACACCCATATCTAAGTTCATGCTTTTGGTAAGTGGTTACGCTGTCATCTTTTTGGCAAAAGCATCTGCCTCTACACAGACATGGTTTCATTGCAAATTGCAGCAGAGAACATTCTTGGTCAGAGGCATGGATAACATTTTAACTTCCTCTGGACTCTCCTCTGCTTTTTATGATTTGCCTTAACTATAGTCACCTTGGTAATATAATGTATTTTCTGAGCAACACACTGTAGGCATTGCAGTATTTTGTCATTCTATATGCTTTATACTGCAAACAGCATTCATCCTATTGATTGCATAGCTTCACCACAATTAAGAATAATACAAATGCCCTTTCCGTAGGGCCAGGAACTAGAAATTTATTACATTCCAGGCAATTTTCCTTCCCAGTCAATTTAGGCTGAACCACCTCTGTCAATAAGAAACATTTGGCATTTCTCACTGTCCTGAGAGTAAATTTGGAAGCAGTTCACTTTTCTTTCCCAGAACAGGAATGAAATCATCCCAATATTTAAATTTTTACCTCAGCACATTTCTCCATTCCCCTGTCTGTAATAAGTATCTAGTAATTATTCTAGAGATGATCTCTATATTCACAAGGTCAATATATTTATTGCCCATCAACCCACGCAACTGAGGCACCATGCACAGTTCACAAATAAAACATGATTTCTCAGGCAGAAGTTAGTTTTCCTTACAGTCTTTCATTCTTAATTATCTGAAAACCTGAATGACTGTGAAAATGAGATCAATAATAATTGTACTTACTAGAGACAATTAGCT
This sequence comes from Aegotheles bennettii, assembly GCA_013398125.1. Classification (NCBI taxonomy): domain Eukaryota; kingdom Metazoa; phylum Chordata; class Aves; order Caprimulgiformes; family Aegothelidae; genus Aegotheles; species Aegotheles bennettii. The sequence goes on from VZRW01001595.1 coordinate 699,328, forward strand.
TGGTTCCTGTGCCAAAGTACTTGATCCATGTGTTCCACACTATGCTTTGCCTTTACAATAACGTGCTCTCTTGCCTTGCTCTTGCTGAAGAAATATCCCGTTCTTTTTTTCCCAGTCAGCCCCGGGAGACTGAGCAAAGGCTCCTTGGCTACTAGGAAGATGTCAGGAATTTCAGCCTTGCACCTGATTGTTCAGCTGGTATCTATTGCCCTTTGGAGCCAATCTCTTTCATGGAAGGTTACAAATTTGTTGGATAATCCCCTGCCCCCCCCCCTTGCTTAACACCTAAGGATCATGTGAAGGTCTCTCTTTAATTTCAGCCACACGCACAGGTGCACAGGGTTGTGCATGTTAAAAGCCACCTACCTTCAGGTGATGATCCTGCTCTTCCCAAAGGAGTACATCTCCTCTCACCTGCAATTAAGTGACATCAAGCACTACCAGCATGAAGTTCTTTTTTAGTTGTCTTAATACAATTGGATCCTTGAATCCTGACCAGCTC